>VUQG01045769.1:23346-44345 GCA_015106755.1 Etia nguti
AAAAAAAATAAATAAAAAAATAAAAAAAAAAAAAAAAAAATAAATATATAAAAATATATAAAAATATATATATATATATATATATATATATATATATATATATATATATATATATATATATATGTGTATATGGAGAGAGAGAGAAAGAGAGAGACCAGAACAGAATGTGATAATTCAGCCCTTAAGCCATGACAAATGCATAACATATAATTATAAAATATGAAAACCAGCTTGAGGCAGATGGCTATCCCTCCTTGAGCCCTGTTTACCAGAGATCTCTTGCCTTAAAAAAAGGAGTTCTTTTTTCCTACCCTCCCTTCATAATGCTTGGTCATAGGGGATCATTGGGTTTTTCTTTAATATTGTACTGCACTGGTGCCCTGTAAATAAATACAACCAAGACATCAAAAAGACATCTGCAGACAGTGACAGACGAATCCAGCTACTGTACACCTGGTGAGAAAACAAAAACAAGTGATTCTACTGTTTAATCTTTTACTTTATGACCCTATTGTGTATATTTTTGTGTATTTATTGTTCATCTGCAATAGATCTTGAATAAATGGTAAACTGTCAGAATCAGAAACCAAAAAACATTAAATGCTGAAAGGGAATAGTAGGAGATGGGTGTAAAAAGGACCTTTAAAGGACTTTATGTTCTTTGCCTGTCTGCCTGACTACGAGCTGTCTTGGCTCAATAGAGCGACTAGAAAGTTAACAAAAAATTTCTGTCATTTTTTGAGGTACTTTAATAGAAAAAAAATGTTTTAATCATAAATCTACTTTAATTAGTGTGCAGTTATGTCTTCCAACAAATTGATGCATTCTCACGAACTTCGAGTTAATCTATTACAAACACACAGGAGCAGCACCGGTTTGTCCCGTCATCTTGAATACAGATAGATTGCCATTTTCTGTGTGTGTGGGTAGAGATAGTCCGCTTATGAAGTACATCTTATGTTATTTTTAATTTGAAAACCACAAGCAGTGCTTTCAAACAATATATGACCTTTGAACTGAAGTCAGGGCTCTAAAACATTAAAATGTGCATAAACATAATTACACACATTATTACTCATTGTCAGCAAATTAGACATGTTTTCACACAGCTGACAAACAACAACAACAACAACAGATGGTTATAAGCTATCAATATGCCAGCTAATGTTGTTTGTATTTTATCATTGACACTGCAGTTTCGATGTTGCCAACCACATCCTTGTTATTGATCCTCATATCTCAGTCTCATCCACAAATGCTACTCCAAAAACATTGGACATTGCCTTTTAAGTCCTTTTGAAACAAAAATCGACCTTGTTTTAATCATCACAATGGCAATCAAATCTCAGTTTAGTATTGCAAGACAGTTTAACCACGTGCAAAGACAAGAAAGAAGATTTAAGTTCGAAAAAGATATATATGCCCACTTCAGAGCACATGCATTTTTACATCAACAGACCAGACTTATGTATGAGTCATAATGGAAAGAAGTGAGAGAGAATTTTAAACTTCACTGCATTTCTGTCAGCTTCAGTCGTGTCATCGAGAGCAGAAACAGGAAGTCGGCCATACTGTGTCTTCACCATGCTTTCTGCATTTATGAGCAAAATGGCTGAATAAGTACACATGTCCTCAGTGTCACTATGTGTGCAGAAACCTAGTGTTCAATAATGTGTCTCTGAATTCCCAGTTTCATATATTCATGTAGTATTCCCTTAGTGTGTGCATTATTCATGTTTTACTGTAAAACCTGTCGGGACTGAGGTATTTCTTACCTGCTTTAGAACTGTGTACCCTCTGCTATGCAATCCCTTACCTAAAAATGTAATGTTACCACCAACAGGATTTACTGTAGTTCAAGTTTGGACCAAAGTAAAGACACTTTTAACACCATAGCCACAGAAGTTTGATTTCAACTTTACATTAAATATTTCCTTAGACCAACTTGCCATCTATGGCAAGTTGGGTCTCAGTTTTTTCTGGTCTCTGAAGGGTTTCTGTGCGCTTTTATCTTAAAAGAGAGAGAGAGGGCGTGCAGGAGGATATAAGAAATGAGAGGACATTGGAAATTGCTTTATTACTTTTCACCCAAGCTCAGTGCCAGACTTGGAGTTGAGGTGAAATCATTAACAGGAGGCCATTATGCTGCCGAGAGAATATCCCTAAGGCAGACCAGCACAGTTATTCACTACTGTGTGATTTAGAAATACATCAAGAAAGAGAGTCTTACATTTCAGTGTTTGAGGGTTGGTTAAAGATAACCAAGTGGCACAGAGAA
This sequence comes from Etia nguti, assembly GCA_015106755.1. Classification (NCBI taxonomy): domain Eukaryota; kingdom Metazoa; phylum Chordata; class Actinopteri; order Cichliformes; family Cichlidae; genus Etia; species Etia nguti. Next base: position 25,625 of record VUQG01045769.1, read on the forward strand.
ACCACCGTTACCTGGGGGATAAAAATCATCTCAGTAAAAAGAAATATATATTTCTGGAACCTCAGACTTTAAACATTTGGAACAGGAAAAAGGGGCCACACATGTGCCCCTCTGTGCAGCCTGCCAGCTGGAAAGCAAAGCTCTAGAAGTCACTAATCCTGCACAAGTCCTGCCCTGCATCCTTGTTGAAATGCATTAAACTGTTTGGTTTTCAAATCACAGCACAATCTATATTTCCTGACTGTTATCATTAATTGCATCCAGTTAAACTGCATGTTATTCTCCCTTGTGTGCCCCTTTTCCAGATAAACTCCGCTTGGCGTCTTTACTCCTCCAGCAGCCATGGCTCTCTCTGTATCTGGTGGAACCGTGTTCACTGTACTCCTCATTAGCAGGTAAGAAAGGACAACCACTGGGATCTACAGCCACAAAGTCATCAGCCATGTCAGATTCTAATTTATAACAACACCAAAGCTTTGTGGTGACAGAGCTCAGGAGGAGATATTTTAGTCGCATCATTTTTGTGTAAACCATCAATACTCAATAACAACTCTCCATGCATCAGGCAAAAAGCATTGAAACTCCATGCCTACACTGATGACACTGCTGAGCAGAATCGACGAGGCAGCATCCAGCACCACATGGATACAATTGGTGTTAAAATCCCTGCAGAGGTCGTATGGTGAGAACAATGGGATGCTTTGGTGCACATTTGTATGCCGTTGGGAACCGAAGCCTCTGCTTTTCTTGCAGTTTATTCTCAAATTATAGAGTGCACTATGCACATTTTAGATAAGGCAAACCCTCTGGCTCGTACTGAAACCAGCTATAAGATATTCTCTGTATAGTGCAGCACTTCTTTTCACAAAAAGCCATGGGATTTTTGTGTTGTGGCAGGTTCCTGCCACCTATGGGCCTCATTTATAAAACACTTCTAAAATATACATTTATATTAAAAATATAAGTCTGCACAAAAGTCAAAAACGGTGCGCACAAAAGAAAAAAAAAATCAGATTTATACTATAAGACTGTGAAGTGACTGTTCACTTCCCAGTATACCTGGAAGTGAAGTCCAGCTTTCTACATAACCTATCTAAACATAAAGAGCCAATGACAAGCACATGTCATAGACTGTATATAAAAGATGGACTTTACTATGCTGAAATCACTGACTGGATTTGGATCGTTAGCATATTATGTTTATTTATTTTTTTGTGTATTTGTAAGAGTAGTCAAAGCTTATTAGTTATAAGCTAATGCTAGCAAACAACCTTTTTTTTTTAACAAGGTACTTCTATGAACTCTGTGGGGGCAACATGCACATACAGATACCTGCTAATTAATTTCAAGTAACAGACTAGCAAAATTGTAGAATTTCACTCAGCAAAATCATCCAACATCATCAGAACCCAGGTTGAGAGGTCCAGTTCAATAACTCAACAGAAGTGAGGCTTAGCAGACAGCTGCTGTCAGTCTCCACCCAGTTTTTATGAAGAGGGAAATTACCAACCGATACTAAAATAACTCTTGCAGGTTGTAAATATGTCAGTTTCTTATAGTGGTGTGCAGATCAGATTCTTCCCCTGCCTGTCATAGTGGTACGAAATACAGCTGTAAAAATGGCTCGCTCACTCGTGGAGTCATGTGTGGAGCTATTTCAGCTCCACAAACAGCCAAGACATGGTTTGTGACATATGTGGCAAGGCCACAAATCTTGTGAAACACAAACAAAAGTAAATTCACACAGAATTTGTTAATGACTTGAGGAGGAGGAGAGGGACAGGTGCTGCTAGGGCAAGATTAGATCAGATTAGATCACTATGGTGATGCATACACTACTTTTTACTATGATTTTCTAAACACATTACATTTTTCTACAAAGTATCGGTATCGGCTCAGTATTGCTGATACAAGGCTGAAATTTACTTGGTATTGGATGAGAAAGGAAATCAGTGGTATCACACATCACTAGTTTCTTATTTGAAGTTTGGCCTTTTAAGATGGCACTTCCACAGTGGCTTCATTTTTAAGCCCTGGAGGATGCTGGCTGATGTTAATGCACAGAAATTAGCTTATTAATGGTTCTTATAATCATTACATCGTTCTCTGGCAGTATCTGTGCATTAATCATGCAGCGTTATGCACAGTCGACAATGCAGCATTTACACATTTACAGCAATGAGCCTGATCGATTCACAATTTGACAAAAAGGTCTGTAAAGTCAATGGTAGCCGGCTGGAATCTGCAAGTAAAAGTCTTCATAGACATTCAGAATAAGAATATGTCAGTTTGGTTTACATGAAAAGGAGGTGAAAGAGACTGAGCCTATATTCATATGATACACTTCGATATTTATACAGTTGATGTCAGAGAAAGAGTTTGTTGATTCCAACTCGCTCATCCTGCATTTCAACAACTGGGCTACGGACCCCCTCTACTCTCCTCTCTGGGGGTGGTGAATGTGATCTTGAGACACCACTGGAAACTGGAAACTGTGCTACTGTTGGCTGAAGACAAAAAGAATTGGAAAGAGTGAAGACGTGTTAGGAGGCAGCAGGAGAGAAGGAAAAGCAGATGTGGAATTGAGAGTAGGGATTTTAAACGTAGTATAGTAGTAATATAACTGGTAAACAGAGAGAGCTGGCTGGTAGCTGGTATTATGGCGAAAAGAAAAGTAGAAATAATGTGTGCAGGGAAAGGAAGCAAGGCCAGGAGCACTCGAGGTGGATCGAAGCTGTTCTACCATGGTGTAGATAGAAAGAGAAATGGGGTAGGAGGGATCTTGCAGGAAGAGTATATAAACAGTGTTGTGGAGGTGGAGAGCGTCAGACAGGATCACGAGTTTGAAGCTGGAAATCGAAGGGGCGATGTTTAATGTTGGCAGTACGTATGCCCGACAGGTTGGATGTCAGTTAGAAGAGAAAGGCAAATTTTGGAGGAAGTTAGGTGAAGCGCAGAGAGTGTCCCCATGGGGGAAAGAGTGGCAATTGGAGCCAATTTCAATGAACATGTAGGTGAAAGGAACAGAGGTGACGATTAGTGAGCAGCAGTATGGCTTCATGCCGAGAAAGAGAACTACAGATGTGATGTTTCGTTTGAGAATGTTGATGGAGAAGTACAGAGGAGGTCAGAAGGAGCTTCACTGTATATGATAGGGGAGGAACTGTGATCATGTATGAGGGAGTCAGGAGTGGCAGAGAAGTATAGGAGGTTGGTATAGGACATGTATGATGACAGTGGTGAGGTGTGCAGTACCAGTGACAGATGGGTTGGGGGGTGGGATTACATCAGGAATCAGCTTTGAGCCTCTTCTTGTTTGCAGTGGTGATGGACAGACTGGCAGATGAGGTCAGGCAGGAGTCTCTAAGGACTAAGATGTAAGCAGACAATGTGATCTGTAATGCAAGTAGGGAGCAGGTGGGAGAAAGCCTGGAGAGGTGGAGGTATGCAGTGGAAAGAAGAATGAAAATCAGAATGCATGTGAGGCAGGTGGAAAAGTAAACATAGAAGTAGAAATATTGAAGGTTAATGAGTTTAAGTAACTGGGGTCAACCATCCAGAGCAATAGATGGTGAACAAGAGAGGTGAAGAAGAGCGTGCAGGGTGGAGCGGGTGGAGACGAGTGTCAGGAGTGATTTGTGACAGAAGGATATTGGCAAGAGTGAAAGGGATTTAGATGAAGGATGGTAGTAAGTCCTGCTGTGATGGTTTGTAGATAGTGGCACTGACTAAAACACAGGAGGCAGAACTGAAGGTGGCAGAGGTGAAGGGAGGAAGAAAGTGACAAGATTTTTACTGGGAGTGACCAAAATGGACAAGATTAGAAATGATTATATCAGAGGGACAGCCCAGGTTGAGCAGTTTGGAGACAAAGTTGGAGAGGCAACGCTGAGATGGTTTGGACATGTACAGAGGAGGGATAGTGGATATATTGGACAAAGGATGCTGAAGAGGAAGGCCTCAGAGATGATTCACTGATGTAAAGAGGATGCTAGGGATAAGGTGATTAGCTGGGAGGACCCCTAAAGGGAGCAGGAATTCAACAGGTGGGGGAACCCGGTTGCAGTGGCTCAGTGTGGGGAAGGAATCACAACTCAAAAATTCCTAGCGTGAGCTCCAGTAGATTTTATAGTGTACAGGCTGTGATCAGCTGACCTGCTGCTCTTTGTGGATTTACAAAACTGAATGAACAAGATGTCAACAGTTTCACAAGCTGTCTTGGCTGGCTTTTATTTAGTAGTATGCTGTTTATTGTCTCATACTAGACCTACAGCTGATATAAAGGTTGAATTCAGTGAATTATTCTAAGCATCCTTCTCTTGAATGCAAATTAATAATATAACCCAACACTGACCATAAGTACCAGAGCCACTATGCACCAGTCCAACACAGTACAGCAAGCTAATCCCTTTATTCCATACAAACAACTGAATATTTTCATGCAACATTTAAATAACACAGATATTAAATAATATTAAATAACACTTTTCTCTTCCTTGAAATACAGAAGCTGGATCACTAACAACACACTGTGCGACAAACTGCACTCAAACAGTTTACGTGTTTGCTGATGTTTGTTGAGCTGATAGAAACGCTGCATTTTGAAATTACCTGATGGTTAAAAAACTTCCTATGCTCGCACCTCTTCTGTAGTGCCAGCTAAATGTTAAAGTACTGAAGCAACAACTTACAGACATCTGCACTTGTTCCAGCCTACTTTAACCGCTGAGTATAAACTCTATAAATCATAGGGATGAGTCAGAAGTAATTCAGAAGTTATTTCTTTTATATGCTAATATAGCTAAACAAAAACAGTGACCATATAAAAGTAATGTGGTAGCATGGCCACTGTGAACATGTAAACATCCGAGCCAAAGTACAGTCTCAACTAGCTTAACACAGAGTATACAGGAAGAAGGCAGTCGCTGTAGCCTAACCTCTAGTGCAGAGCTTTGATGTTGAAACACACTATAAAAAGAGTCAGCCATCACTGATGCACATCTGAAAAAATGAGAAAAGGCTTAGCATGCAGCTTTGTCCTGCTTTGGCTTGTGTTTGTGTTTGCAGAGGTGTTTCAGTAGAACAATGTGCATCCCAAAATGAAACAATGGGCTGAAGATTCGGAAATTTCTGGCGTTTGATTTGTGTTTTGCAGCATTGTATTTGTAAGACATATATGTAGGACAGTCGGCTGAGACTACCAAAATGATGAACGATTCTGGTGTGTTGATGTGGCTCTTACTTTTAGAAGGAAAGCGCTGTGGGTCTGTTAGGTTTTTGCAGTTCCATCTCTTCTTTTGGATCATTTGGCAGACATTTACATTATTCCTGAGTGACAAATCCAACCTCTCTTTTTTGTTTTTAACCGCATTCATCATGTGCTTCAGAGACAAAGTTGTGTGAGTAATTTAAAGATTACTCACAGATTAATTTTGTTAAGAAAAGTACAAAATAAATACATCAGATAATTATTTATTATTAAAACAATCAAAGATGTTAGCATGTTAGTTTATCTGCTAGCAATGGGTGCATGGCTCTGACGGGGAGCATACTATGCCGATCAAACTGATCGTCTCGTTGGAAATACCTGATCCAGCTTTCTGAGTCACAATCTAAACAAGATCCAGTCCAAATTTTAGATTGTTGTTTTCCTAGTGTGGACAACATGGAAACTCAGCGTCCCATCAGCAAATCCTTTTAGTGCGCAGCTCTCACGCTTTAATAGACAGAGCAAAACCTCTTAAGACCCACAACTAAAGGCAAACCTTTATTACAGGTAACAAGCTGAAGCAGTTTGAGTCATGTAGGTCACACAGTCAGTAGGAATGATCTGTTTAGAGTCTGGAACTCTAAACAGTGTTTTGGTGTTTTGCTTTTTGTTGAGGATGTGGTACACCACCAATGTAGCTGAGCCATAAGAGACATGCTTGTTAATGTTTGACTGTCAGTCATGCCTCCTCTCACATCCGTGTGGCACTTGGTGAAAATCCCAGCAGCACTGGAGCATTTTTTTTCTCCTGAAGTAAAAGAACAAAAGGGGGAACTGAAGAGGACAGAATGAAGATCACAGCTGAACTTGTCATCATCATCATCTGTGGCTTTGTTTGGCAAATTTACTGATTGTTACTTAACTGTTGCAATGCTGCAGACAGCATATATATAAATATGTATGGACGTGTGTATGCATATGTATACATATGTATATTTAGTGTGTACATGGGTGTGCGTGTACATGTCTATACTTGTAGATACTTATAGATATCTATTACTTACATAGTAATAGTACTGGTAGAATAGTTAAATTTATGTCTTGCATATTTCCACAACCCTCTATCCATAATCACATACTGTGTATGCTATCGTTGTATATGGTGTATTATCTTACTTATTTTTATTTGTTTGTATTTTTTGTATTTTTCTTCTGCTATCTGTACCTGAGCTAAGGTAACGCACAAATTTCCCCGCCGTGGGATCAATAAAGTCTTATCTTATCTCTCTCTTATATATATGTAGAAGATAGTCAGCACGCTACATATAACATAGGTAGCCCCCACCCCAGTTGAGAAGAATTGTTTTCTTTTAAATTGCAGTTAGTAATGGCTAAAGTTAGCTCAAGAAACAAAAAATTATCTTTTTAAGTTAAGTTTCTGAAATGGTTTATCCAACAGAATGCCAAGCTCTTTAACTAAGACAAGTTTTTAAATGCAGAAATCTCATTTTTGTTGTTACCGATTACATTTTTTAATTTGCTGTTTTAAAAAACACCCTAGGAAAAATTGTAAAGCTAATCATGATTTTTTGATTAAGATGTCAAATTACAGTGATTTACTTACAGCCCTGAACAGAAACATTAGTGTTAGTGGTTGAGTGGTATGCTTGATTAATTTCTGTCCTCTCAGATAAATCCGGTGTGCCGGGTCAAAATGGTATGAGCACAACGGTATAAAACGTGAATTCATTTTGTTATATAATTAATTAAAAAAAAACTAGAATTCTTAGTTTTAAACAGATTTTTAGACAGATTTCTAAAATATTACTGTCTTTTTTTGATAAGTAAAATACATAAAATTGTTAAGCACTGTATATAACAATGGGCGAAGCGTGACGTGCATAGATTAGTCAGGTCAGTTATGACTGAGCAGTTACTATTCATGTGGAAGGGTTTAGTCTAATAAGGACTGCAATCCATGGTAAAGCCTATCCTTTATTTGATGAAGCAGCTTTAGTTTAAAGGTTATATTTTTGATTTTGTAACCAGATGTAACTGCATTCCTCTGCAAGTCATGCAGCAACCCAGATTTGCAAACGCGAGCTCCAGCATCAAAGCAGCCAGGCTTGATTTCTCATTTAATCTGTTTCAATAGAGGCTTAATAATTTAAAGTAGCACCATAATACTGCATATAGGCACCAATGGTTTCTGTGCAATGGTTACAGAAAGGATGGCTAGAATTTCACTGAAGCCTATTACAAGCAGATTAAAGGCTTACACTATGCTTTTCTTGCTTTAACTGGAGAGACATGACTTACTCCTGTATAGAAATCCATTCTATGTCAGCTTTATTGATTGTGACTGGAGAGATTAGTGTACCCCTATGCTTGGATAATTACAGCACTGGACTGTCTCAAGCAAGACGGCACAAAAAGATACAGTGGTAAAGAAGTAATTGGCTTATAAGAACATTGTATCATATATTTTGTTTTTCATTCACTGGGGAAACAAAGTATCATCCATTGAAAGGTCTATATCATGTCCACTGTAAGAGGAGCTTTTGAGGTTGTGGATTAGAAGGAAAGTGGAATTGCAAAGGTATGGCTTGAGATTATGTCAGATCCAGGGACTGGACCTCAACAAGTGGGAAGAGTGATCTGTAGCTGTGCTGCCTCTGACAAGTTGATGCTCGAGGCTGCTCGCTGATGTCACTTCATTGATGTCAAGAGTTACCAAAATATAACACCACTGATGTTTCAGAGCTGATGTCACGGCCGATTAGAGCTTGACTGAAAGACAACAAACACATAAGGGCAGACCTTAGCTTTTATACCAAGTGGCTTAAAACTACAAGCCGAATGCTTAAACCTGAGCTGTTTCCTTGTTTTGTGATCAAAGAATTGGTAAAAACAGAATCACTCTGCAGTTACTGGAAACATTTCTTGTCCAGAAATAAAAGGTGGCAGGTTTTTAAATAGTAAGGTCATTTGTTAAATGGTCAGATTTCATGGCTTTGAAATATGCTTGCTGATGTGAATTTTTTTGCTCTATTTCAAATCAGCTTTCTAAGGGTGTACTCACGATAGTCGATCTGTACCACGCCTGAGCACATTTGACCCTCAAGGACCATTCGCTTTTACTAGTGTCATCTCAGCATACCGTATACAGGCACAGTTAGGAAAAGCTTGCCTTCTTGGAGAGGCCAGCCCAGGCGTGATGGTTCAGTTTTACTCGAGCGCAGTACACAGTGTGTGACAGCTAACCATGCCCAAGCAAGGAACTCATGCACTTCCTTGACAGCTGCCTCCAAGAAAATCACTGTGTTAAGTAATTAACAAATCTATAAAGCATGTGAGAGGACAGCGTGTTGCCGTTTCCAAAAGTGGCCCTATTTAAGCAACAAAATTCATAAAATGAACCCCATTGTGCCCTCCAGAGAGCTTTTCAGAAGTGTGTGTGTGTGTGTGCGTGAAAGTGAGAGAGAGAGGAGTTTAAACCCTGAGACAAACTGAAGCATATTCAGGACTGGATCATTAAGCACAGTGTGAGTGCAGGTCAGCGGGGAAGTGGAGAGGAGGGACAGTCATGTTCAGACACGGCAACTATTATTTGTGTGTGTGTGTGTGTGTGTGTGTGTGTGTGTGTGTGTGTGTGTGTGTGAGGGAGACAGAGAGGGAGACACAGATTAACAAAGAAGGGACTAACAGAGAATATACAGAGACTATATAAAAAAAAAAAAACTCAGCTTCCTCTGAGTTAACTAATGAGGCTATTGAGTCACACAATCACTATCACAAAATCCACTTTTCTTTTTCTTTTGTTTTAATAACAACAGCTGTTAGTAATTGTCTTGCCATGCAGAAGATGTTCTTTGAAATCCGTCATTTATCATTTTCTGCAGAAAAGCTCAACTGTAAACCAGTCATTAATTTCAACTTTAGGTCCTTTGTCTCAAACAAGATGTTCTCTCAGTTGAGTTTCTGTGCCATTTCCATTTTCAGAGTGCTTTATCATAAGCTGTTTTCATGCACTCACTACAACCTTTAACTCTTCCAGATATTAGCAGAGTGGCTGCATATGAGAATGCAACTATGTCAGGTGTTTCAGTCACACCTGACACTAAATTAACTTTAACCTACCTACCACAAAGGGCTGAGGTCCATTTCGGCTCACATGAGACCTGAGCAGGTAACTTTGTGGAGGATTCACGTATCCTACCTTCTTCATGCTATATACCCCTTGCCTAAACCAGAGTATTTCCAGGGATGAGAACAGGGCAGTTTCCTGTTGTGTGCTACGTGTGACAAAGGGCAGCTTTAAAAACAGTACCTGATCTTTATTGTTCCAACATTGTCCAGAGCTAATATGTGAAACAACTAGCACCATCAGTACTGTTTTCTACTTTGTTTCTTACATTTTGCTAATTTTTGCTTTTTTTTATTACTTCAGGCTCAAGAATACTGTTTAAACCCCTCAGCAGCACCTATGTACTTGCCTGTTTATTTATGGGAGAACAGCTTGGACTGTAACAGACATCGGGGAGTGATGTACAAAAATATATGAAACCATCTCTACTATCACTAAGGATATGAAAAGTTGCTTTGTGGTTTTGGTTGTTTCTACCACTGGTACTTTCTCCAAGAAACAAAAATCTTTTGATGAGCGATTTCAACTCTGCTCAGAATATTAATGCTACGCTGTGTATTTTATTTTAGTTAATATATCCTCCTGGTAAAGCTCCAGATTCATTTAGATGATGCATTATGATGAAGTTTAATAAAATTGCTGTTGTGGTTCTCTCTTAGATATAGAAAATATAAATTTCCAGAGAGACTTTTTACAGTAGGTAAATCGTTAAACTCCATGCATTTAGTTAGATCACCTATACCTGCCAGACCTTTAAAGGAGTAATCTCTTGGCACAAGTGACCCCTATACAATGTTCAGTGGACATAATCTGCGGCAACGCACAATCACAACAATTTAAAACATTAAAACATCAAAATAGATATACACTCAATAGCCAGTGGTCACTAGGCACATCTGTTCAACTACTCATTAACCTAAATATCCGATGAGCCAGATACATGGCAGTAGCTCGGTGTATTTGTGTGTGTGGACATGGTCAAGGTGACCTGCTGAAGTTCAACCTTAGCATTAGAATGGGGGAGATGTGATTTAAGTGACTTTGAACATTGCATAGTTGTTGGTCCCAAGTATTTCAGAAACTGCTGATCTGCTTAGATTTTCCTGCATAACCCTCTCCGGGGTTCATGGACAATGGTTCAAAAGTGAGAAAATATCCAGTCATCGGCAACTTTCTGGGTGAAAATGATTGTTGATGCCACAGGTCGGAGAACAAAGGCCAAACTGTTTTGTGCTAATAGAAAGGCAAGAGTAACACAAATAAACACTCATTACAACCAAGGTATGCAGAAGAGCCTTCCTGAATGCAAAACACATCCAGCCGATGAAGCAGATGGGCTAAAGCAATAGAAGACCACACTGGGTGCCACTCCTGTCAGCTAAGAACAGAAAACTGAGGCTACAGTTAGAACAGGTTCACCAAAATTGGACATGAGAAGACTGGAAAAAAACTTTCCCTGGTCTGATTTCTGCTGCAACATTGGATGGTCAGAACTTAGCATAAAGAACATAAAAGCGTGGATCCAACCTGCCTGGTATCAGTGGCTCAGGTTATTGGTGGTGCATTTGTTTTGGCATATTTTGGGTTCCTTTGTACCAACTGAACGTCTTTGAAACACTACAGCATACCTGGGTATTGTTGCTGACTATAACCATTCCTTTATGGCCATCTTGTGATGACTGCTTCTAACGGGATACAATATTGCATGTGTCTGTAGGAAAAATTACATATTATCTAAAGTTTCTAAAAGTTTAAAAGTTACTGCATTTTCCAAGAGTCTATCACATAAAATGTAAAATTCAGCATCCCATATTTTAGTGCACGTTATATCAACCCACCAACTTATGGCTTAAAACCTTTAAGCTACCATTCCAGCTACCCTTTTCTGTCAATTTTTTGTGAATTCAGATAAGTGATTCAATTTCCAAGCGGGTAATTTAAAGAAGTATCTTTGCCTAAGCGCCTCTAAAGGTCCTCTAGGGTCCATCTCACATTACAGACTGCTACAAAGCTGGCACTACAGATAACATGCTTATTACCATGACAATGTTTTGTAGTCAGATTTGCAGTCATTCGTTTTAATCATCACAGATCTCATTTTTGCCTTCCTTTGAGCACTTAAAATCTTAGCAGTTGGTAAAAGAAGATTTAACAAAGAAGCATATTCCCTGCCTTGAGAGGGATAGTACTGTAGCTGATAGCTTATCCCATCACACAACAGCTCGAAACTGAAGATCAGAGAGGTTTTCTTTGGATCTCCCTCACCAACAGAATTGCTCCTCCATTTAAAAGCCTTTTGAAAATTGAATGCTTTAGTTGTCTCATACAAAATAGGTTTATAGGTCTTACTTTCTCATGATCCTAGGATAACATTGAGAAGTAGCAGTGTAATTGAATCATTTGAGGGCTCAGAAGGTTCAACATGAGGAACTTCAAAAGATTTTTCTGGGTTTTTACAAGCTGGCAGAAGAACACATTACTCATAAAATATAATAAAAATCAATTATTCACCAGCAACATTAAACAATCAAATAAATATTAAGTAAATATTGATAAATAAATGCTTTAAAAACCACCCTTTAAAATAATGTTGCCTAGAACGTGAAAGCTAAAATGCAGACACATGAAACACTCAGTACTCACCACACCGTTGCTGCCTCCATGTGAATTAGGAAGGCAAGCGATAGCCTGATGGTCAGATATAGTTGATTTAACTGATCATCAGCAAATGTGAGCACCAGTGAGAAAAAACTGAACAAGTATGGCTTGTTTGGAAGGGCCTCTTCTCTCTAAAAAGAACATGGCAGCACCACTTAGGTTTGGCAAGTTGCATCTGCAGAAACTCTAAGACATCTGGAACAGTTTCCTTTGGACAGATGAGACCGCAGTGGAGATGTTTGGCCATAATGCATAGCACCACATCTAACCATACACAGCATAGCATCACAAACACCTAATACCAATTGTCAAACACAGTTGTGGATGGGTGATGATTTCGGCTTGTTTTGCAGCTGCAGGACCTGGTCACTTTGCTGAGTCGACCATCAACTCCTCTGTATACCAAAGTATTCTAGAGTTAAATGTGAGGCCATCTCTCCAACGGCTTAGGACAAAACAGGGTGATGCAGCAGGACAGTGATCCCAAGCACAGCAGCAAATCTACAACAGAATGGCTTAAAAAGAAAAATGGCCCATACAAAGTTCAAACTTCAATGCACTTGAAGTGCTGGGGACCCTATAAGAGAATAACAAATGCCAGCCAACGTCAGTGAATGAATGAGTGGGCCAAAATTCCTGTGAGAGACTGATAATCATACAGAAAACAATTACTCTGAGCTACTTCAAAGTTATTGTTGCCTAAAGTGGGTCTACGTGCTATTGAATGGGATTCACATGCTGCTTCTGCATTTTGTTAGGTAAAAAATGACACAGTGGAATATGTCATTAACCACTGTGAGAATTTACTGGCAGCACAGAAAACACCCAGGAACAGTCAGCTATAGATAGGGACTTTACTTTTTTGGTTTTGTGCTCCTGAGAAAGCCGTCCAGAATAATAATAAAAAAATTTTTTGAGTGTGTTGTTTAAGGTGATGAATTATAAAGTCAGTCTGCAGCTCCCACTGAATTTTTTGCAGTATTAACGGGGACATTCAGCTAATTTCTAGTTGTGCAGCATATTCTTATATCCTAATTTGACAAACAAACAATTGTCACTAGCAAAAATATCTAAAATGAACTGTGCAATAACTGCCTAGCACTAATCACCAAACAAACAAAGTTAGCCACGAACTAGTGAACATAATAGAGCATTTAGCCGCTTAAGAGCCAGATATTTCCCTTGGGCATTGGCAGAGGACGATATTAAAGCTAAAACAATCCTTTTGCATTCAAAAAGTGTTTAGAAATGTGACCGCAAATGAATGCCACTCTTTGTTATTCATTGTAATTAGTATTATTTAGCTTTGAAACAAATTGCAATCGGTTTATGCTCACAACAAAAATCAATTATAAATAAATCTTAAAATAATTTAGTGAGAGAAATTCGACTGCAGAGGGTGAGCTGCGCTTGATGGAGAAGAAACTGCTTCAAAGTGCAGTGGAATGGCTAGGGCCTTAATATTGTTGCTCTCTAGAAACTCCATGCATGTCCTATCAGGACATGCATGGAGCAACTTTCCCAGGAGGCACCAGGAGGCACCTTCTAGGAACCGTAATCAGATCCCCAAGCCATCTCAACTGGCTCCTTTTAATGTGGAGGAGTAAACTCATTTCTGTAGCTTTTACCTGCGCTCTGATTATTCGATCTTTACCCAGAATTTATGACCATAGGTGAGGTGGGTACAGACTGATCCATAAATTGGCAGCTTTGCTTTTATGCTCTGCTCTCTTTTCACCACAGCGGATTAGTACAGAATCTGCATCATTGCTGACGCTGAGGTTGACTGAAAGTTTTGCTCTATGGCCTCCCCAAACTCCTCCTACACCCTATTTTTTGCTGCAGCAACTACCAGAGCAACACTCCTGGCCTGGCAGTATCTGGTCATCTCTGGAGTCCCACAGGCTAACCAAGCCCAGTATAACTGTTCAGCATGATGGATCCCTTCACCTCGGGTGTCCACTCAGTGGTTTGGGAATCATTAGCACGACAGGAAACAACCACCGTGCAGCCACAGCTCTGTTCAGCTGCCTCAACGATGGAGATGTGGAACATTGTCCATTTGGATTCGATGTCCCCAGGGTCTATTGTATGCTTTCGATGTTCTGCATGTTCTCACAGACATAGGGCCTCTGTCAGACACTTCCAGTGAGCCCTCACCATATGCTTGGGTGCACAAAGCCTGTCCAGCATCCCCTGCCATACTTACCAAAATAAAATCAAGACTGCACAACCCCGATATCATGGCTTGACTTTTAAGCAGCCTTTAATTTGAGAGTTACCCATGGTGATGGGGGAGATTTAAATTGCTACGTGTGATAGGTCTTCAATTTCTTTCTTTTTTAGTCTTGATATGAGTAATTTTTCGCCCTGAAATACAGTCAAAACCTTAGAAATGTACTTTTTATTTGTGGTTTATTCTTTCATAGTTTTGATGCCCTACACACAAACAGCAACTCCTATTTGAGCGTGTTTGATTGATTGATATCTGAACACATATTCTTACATTAGACTAATTATTTACCCTTTTATGAGACTGGATAAAAATATGAACTAGACTTCTCTATGCCTAGTTTGTGCATTTTTCACTGTACAGTGACATTACTGTTTTACTGCAAAACCACTAATAATACCTTATAAATTTGCATGACTCCCCCTGACTTATGTTATATAAGCTGACACTTTGGTAGGAATTCATTAGCATGCTTGTTACTCTCTTTCATCTGGTGTTAAAAAGAAAACACAGCTAATTATCCTGGTGATAGGATTTTTCAGGATACTTTAATTTCCCACCTTTTTTTTAAAAACTCAGTAATGGCGTAACACTGAAATGTCCAAGAAAAATTTCCGAGAGTAATTAAAGACTACCCATGGAGGGAGAAAATGTATCTGTGATGAGTTCCCATAATGAAAATCCAACTCGCTGAATGCAGTCTTGGCAGGATGGTGCCTAAAATGTCTGTCAACAACACATTTCAGTCCATTTGATCCAATTTAATTTAGACTCTTAACAGCAGCAAAGATTTCACATCATTACATTTCACATTCTGCTCGCAGTTCAGCCTGTTGGACGAATGTCATTTGTCTTCATGGCTTGTAGTTTCAAAAACACTTTTATGAAAGTTGATCAGAGTTGATCAGTTCAATTCGAAATTAATTCAGCTGGCTTTTAAAACTCAAAAAAGTACATCGTGATGCAAAACGTACTCACCTGATTTGCATGTGCTTTATTTTTCTTGATGTTGTTACCTGCTGATTTCTTAGAGAAACCTATTCATCTGTTTCTCAGTAGGGAAGCTAAAAAATATGTAGGAACATGTGAAACTCTTCCCTTCAACAGATGGTTAATGGATGAAATCAAAAAGACAAGACTGCATATTTGGTTTTCTAATGTTAGTTCAAAACCAGACTTTAAAGTGCCTTCTTCCATCTAGATGACATTTCAAACAGTATGTTCACAGAGTGCTCTTCCAAATCGGTAAATACAGACACCAGAAAGACTTGATGCATTATATTTAATTTCGAATAACCTGCAATCATTTGACTCATCTTCAAGTCATAAGCACACCAAATAAACACTAATCCTCTGTTTGCATATGCTGCACAGTGGCCCTTTTCCTACCTACTATGAAGGGATAAGAAAAGCACAGGTAAAGATGTTCCAGGTTTACTTTCTTTCATAAAAACTGTGTTCACATACATAAACATTTGCTATGCTGTTGCGCAGGCCTGGGAAGTATTTCCCTTGCTCTTTTTCCTTGCATACGTCAAGCAATTTGGTAGCTGTCACTCAGGAGGTAGAGCAGGTCGTCAACTAATTGGAAGGTTCTTGGCTTGATCCCTGGTTTCTCCAGTCTGCATTGAACAAGATACTGAACCCTGAGTTGTTCCTGATGCAAGTGTAAGATAGAAAGCACTTAGATATACACAAATGTGTTTGTGTGAATGGGTGAAAAAGGCTTTTAGTATAAAGTTCTTTGAAAAGCGCTGTATAACAACTAGTCCATTAACCAAGTTGTGAAAAACAGGACGTTCAACTTGGTTTGAGTCTGGTGTGCTGTCTTTCTTAGCTCTTGGTTAGAAATCCAGAAATGTATAATCTTATATTCCAACACAGTGGCAGTTTAAGAGGGAAAGAAAATGGTGTCAATCCCGTAGTTTCATTGAGCAGACAAAGCACCTCTTGTGAGTCACTATGTTGCTTGTATGGTTCTGACCAATCAGAACATGAACACAGGACCTCTGAGGTTGTCTAAGTAGGTTCTTAGTCATCCAAGTCAAGGTAGTCTAAGGAGCTTGGAAAGAAAGCATCAGGACTTCTTTAAGTTTCTTGAAGACATTTCACCACTCAACCGAGAAACTTCTTCAATTCTAAAACCAAATGGTGGAGAGTCACTCTAGTGGGTGAGTGGATGTTAAATACCTGAGACTCCACCATTTCCTTTTGTCTGTTATGTTCTTCAAGCTGGTCTGCAGCTGTTTTTTCTGTGTGCTGGGGGAGGCTGCGGTTATTGAGGATTGCTGTTGCCACTGGAATGTATGTGCTTGGTCTGCAACAACATTTAGGTAGGCGGTAAAGTGACATCTATTGAATGCCTGGGCCTAAGGTCTTCTTAAAGATAGTGACATTCTCTAGCTTCATCTCAGAAATCAGTGTTAGAATTATTTAAGTCAGTAGAAATGTTTTTCATAAAAGACATTTGCAGTAGCATTTGCATCAATCAGTAGAAGTACCACTATCTCGGATCCCCCCCCCCCACGAACCTCCGACGACCCAATTGCTGCTAAACAGGTAAAAATACATTTAAGAGCGACAGGACTTAGTGCTGCTGAATCTTTGATTTTATTTATTTTTGCTGTGTTTTACTTGGATCTATTTGAAAGAGTGAGTGTAAACACAAAAAAATATTTTATTTTATATGCTGGAATATGCAGAAAATAGGTTTAAATGTTAAACAAGTTTCTTCCAGTCAGAGAATGTTGCATATAATTTAATTTTCGCTTGATGCAATGTGCATAAAGTTAAAAGATTAAAACTAATAAAAAAAGTTTTAAAAAGAGACTTTTTCATTTGATTCAATTTGATATGAAGGATATGCGGGAAAACTAGAATTGGGCTGCTTTATAACGTATTCAGGTTGTGTATCATGTTTTTAAAAAGTAACTAAGTAATAAAGTAACTAATTACTTTTGAAAATAAGTAATTAGTAAAGTAACGGGATTACTCTCTTGGTGAAGTAATCAGTAATTAGTAACTAATTACTATTTTCAAGTAACTTGACCAACACTGGTTATTTCGCTATGCAGAAAATGTTCGAGTTGGACTTATGAACATGAGACTAACAGCAAAGCATCAGTGCTCCGTAAAGCTTGCTAGATTGGAGTCACATCAGGCTGTTTAATTACTCAAAAAATTCAAATAAAGAATGAAATCCACTTCATCAAATTGTGATATGGGTGATACATTGCTTCTAGGCAACAGTAATGTATGAAATCTGCAGCTTCTACATTAGGAGTAGGAAAAAAATCCACTGATTAAGGATACTGGATAATTTCTGATAGTGGTGGTGCTGTAAGCAATTAAATTCTGTATTTAAATATGTCAGAGGGCATTCAAAGGTGATAGTGAAAAGTCTGACATGACACTCCTATTGTTGAAAATAAGAGCTTCTTTATATTTTTTTTAAAAATTCTGACTTTGAACATGTTAAAAAAAGTTAGGACAGGGCTATGTTTGCCACTGTGTTGCATCAGTTTTTCTTTTAACAGCACTCTCATGGGTGTAGGAATTGAAGAGACCTGCAGCTGCAGTTTTGAAAGCATCTTTGCTTCAGAATTTTAGCTGTCCAATAGTTCAGGGTCTACCTTGTCATCTCTTGGTTTTATGATCTGCCAATTAGTGATTAATGACAAATTGGATTATATGCTTGCATGTTTAGCACATGCATGAGTTTGTTATGTTAAAAACACAAATATTCAAAAATATTTAGCAAATTTTTCTCCAATTGTTTTTTTTGTGTGTGGTGTCTCGTGAATCCACAGTCTATGAGAGATAGCTGTCAGATTTTCAGGCTACAGTGTGAAGCAAATCTTTTCTGATAAAATTGGAAATATTGACTTGTTAGAACACAGAACAGAACACTACATCTTCTTAGTTTAAGTTTTCTTCATAACAGCTCAGCTGATCACTGTGCCAGACTATAACTGTCACGGCTGGGGCAGCAGTCGTGTGGTGTACTGAAAAAAGGATCCAAATGCAGGTACTGGCTGGGGTGCGAGTGAGGATTTATTCACAGAAGAAAACCAAGGTGAGGGCAGAACAGAACATAAATCTAGACTGGGAAAGCTAACACAAAGGGAGGAGACGAGGAGCAGAGGGACACGGAGAAACACAGAAAGTGAATGAACACAGACGACGCGACGAGGAGCACAGGCAGACACACACTATAAATACACACACCAGGTAATCAGGAAATAGCACACAGGAGGGGCACAGCTGGAACTAATGGGCATAACGAGACACAAACCTACAAAGTAAAACAGGAAACTCACAGACTGTTTTACCACACAAACAGAACACCGGGAAGGACACAGGTAGGGATAACAGAAACACTAAACACACGACTCAAACCCTAAGAACAGATACAAAACAGCAGAAACTGGAAAATAATAACAATAAACTCAAAACACTGGGTCAACGACCCAGG
>VUQG01045770.1:3714-26766 GCA_015106755.1 Etia nguti
GCCTTTCCCTCAATACCTCAAAGAAAGAGGCATGGTGGTGGGTATCAAGGTCGACAAAGGTGTTGTCCCTCTGGCAGGAACCAATGGCGAGACAACCACCCAGGGTGAGCACAGAAAAGATCCAGACACAAGTATTACATCATCATCTTTTAATATCTTTATCTAATGTATTAGGTATGGCTTTACTTCGTAACAGGTCTCGATGGGCTTTATGAGCGTTGCGCCCAGTACAAGAAGGATGGTGCTGACTTCGCCAAATGGCGTTGTGTTCTGAAGATCACCCCCACCACACCCTCAAGACTGGCTATCATAGAGAATGCCAATGTCCTGGCTCGCTATGCCAGCATCTGCCAGATGGTAAGACACTATAGACAGATAACCTGGTTTAACTGAATTTTACAAGATCTATTATTGGGTCTATTTTTTAAAAAAAAGCATTAAAATATTTTTGCTGTTTTTGCTTGTTTGTTTTTTGCATGGCATACATTTGATATGATCACGCCACACACATACTTCCTGCATGGGTAGAAACACACAATGAGGAAACCTCAGAATGTGCCAACAAGCTCAAAAAACTTTTCTCCAAATTAATACTATATCATAGTATTATCAAGGCGACATAGTAGAAGTAGAAATTTTAAATTTTTAAACTTGTCATTGTTGGATTTCATGTCTTGCCTTCTTAATATGAGCTTCTATTTTGCACTGTCCTTGTGTCCTGGCCTTTCTTAGCATGGCATTGTCCCCATTGTTGAGCCTGAGATTCTTCCTGATGGTGACCATGACCTGAAGCGTTGTCAGTACATCACTGAGAAGGTCCTGGCTGCCGTCTACAAGGCCCTGTCTGACCATCACGTCTACCTGGAGGGTACCCTGCTCAAACCCAACATGGTTACCGCTGGACACTCTTGCTCACACAAGTACAGCAACCAGGAGATTGCCATGGCAACTGTTACTGCCCTGCGCCGCACTGTGCCCCCTGCAGTTCCTGGTAAGCTGGAAGTACATTGCACGTTTGCTGAAATGCACACTTTTCCACTTTTTTAGACATAAACCTTTGTGACTAATCTGCATTCTTGACTCAGACATCTAGAAAAGTGGGTTGCTCAACTCTACCTGCTTTGCAGGTATTACTTTCCTGTCTGGTGGCCAGAGTGAGGAGGAGGCCTCTGTCAACCTGAACGCCATGAACCAGTGCCCCCTGCACAAGGCCTGGGCACTCACCTTCTCATATGGCCGTGCACTGCAGGCCTCTGCCCTGAAAGCCTGGGGTGGGAAGAAGGAGAACGGAAAGGCATGCCAAGAAGAGTTTGTCAAGAGAGCTCTGGTATGTCTGAATATGAACTTTATAACTAAAATATATGAAACTATATGAAAGAGTTGTATTATTATTAACATCAAACTTATGCTCTAGAGTCCTATTGTGCATTAAATAATATCATCTTTTCTACCTTACAGGCTAACAGCCAGGCCTGCGTGGGCAAATATGTTTCCTCTGGAGCCAGCGCTGCTGGTGGAGAGTCACTGTTTGTGGCTAATCATGCTTATTAAGCATAACCACCCTTTTTCCACCCCTTACCCCTCCATTATTACATCATCACGGAAAAGGACATGTCCCTTAAGGCACCACCTATGAAATTCACGCTCTACTATTAAACACTGCAACAGTAACAGCAGCACTTTTACATCTCAGTAGGAAGCAAAAGAGAAAGAAGGACAAAAAGCTTTGAGTCGTTGCTGCAGCTAGGAGACTAAAACACGTTCTTCCTCCATTCCCTTAGCTCTTATTTTTAAACACCTTTTTTCAGGTGAAGATTCCCACACTGTTTTTACACAACTTGTACTATTTTCCTTGGTCTGCTTCCAGCAAGTTCAGTATATGATCTGTACTGGTACTATGGAATAAAGTATTTACCGTAGCGTGACGCTTTCCTTCCTTTTTCTGGTTTGACTTTGTGTTTTACTTCTCACTGCTTAACATTATTTTAAGTTCCTATGAAACTAACACTGTCAGTTGCCATAATAATTGTACTTCAAGCAGAAGTAGCCTTAAGCTGTTTACTGATCTAGCTTTATTTTTATTAGCAAATGAAGTTTGCTGATGGGACTGTAAGGTATAGCAAACTGCCAAACAGAAGTAAAATATGTCCTTGTTATTGTTATTTTAAAACCTCTGTTCTAACTGTTTAGGATCCCCAAAGGATTGATTCTTTATTACAAGTTTAGCTGTTTACACATAAAAAAAATAGACGCATTAAGAAAATTTTTAGGGTCCATGAAGAGGTTTTACCTCTCATCCAAGAACCTTCTTCAGTTCTGAAACCAAATGTTGGAGAGTCCCAGGTATTTAAACATTAATGGGGGTTGTCATGGAGCAGCTGCTATCATTAATTAATGCTTCAATCTTAAATATGATCAACTTATCTCTAAGTTGAGTAATTGTAAAGCAACTGATCATCTGCAGATCAGTGGTTTATTTGAAGATTTTCATTCAGGTTTCAGAGCTCGTCACAGTAAAGAAACAGCTTTAGTGCAGGTTACAAACATCTTGGAGTCGTTTTTGACTAGGATATGTCCTTCAATGCACATCTAAAATTAGAAATATCCTGTCTCAGAGTGACGCTGAAAAACTAGTTCATGCATTTATTACTTCTCGGCTGGACTACTTTAATTAATTATTATCAGGATGTCCTAAAAACTCCCCAAAAGGCAGATCAGTTGATCCAAAATGCTGCAACAACAGTACTGACAGGGACTAGAAAGAGAGAGCATATTTCTCCTATACTGGCTTCTCTTCATTGGCTCCCTGTTAAATCCTGAATCAAATTCATCCTGCTCCTCACTTAGGTCACAAGGTCTCGAATAATAGGGCCCCATCTTATCTTAATAACCTTTAAACATAGAATCGGAGGCAGAGCCTTCAGACACCCTCTCTACTTTTAAGATTAGGCTTAAAACTTGCCTTTTCGATAAAGCATATATTTATGGTTGGCACAACAGATCCACTTTAAGAATCCTTGATATATCCGGGTTTATGTTGGAAGCCTGAGTTTAAAATATTGGTTTCTTGATCTATAATTTCCATTTTCTCTGATTAGATTGGTGTAACAGGAAGAGTTACATGTCAAAATTAAAGGTGTCAGCCGTTCTCTTAGACAAAGAAAATGTCATCGGGCGCATGAGTTGCAGTTTCAGATCAATCCTTTGACCATAAAGTATGGTTTCAAACAGCATAACTGGTGACAGCTCACAAGCCAGAGACAGAAGTCATAGTGACCACATCCATCAGTGTATCAATGCTTCCCCAAATGTTCCCACCCACAATTTCCCTGTCTTCTCAAAGACTCACAAAAATAAAACTCATATTTCAGAGTTCTGGGAAGGTTTAAAATGACATGAGAAGTCTCTGAATTAAAAATCTATAACAGGAAGAACAAAAAGCTAAAACCAAAAATCCAGCAGATGTTGTACGTTATTACTCTTATTGTAAATGAAATTCTGAACATATACAACTGAGCATGATTATATATTCATATATAATCTGCATATCTCTTCCAATCTAGTACACAATGTTCAGTAACACCAGCAAATCAGAATAATCTTTCATTTCAGCTTGCTGTTTCTACAGTATATCGAATGTACTCTAGTTTGGCTGATAACACAAATGGTTTTATAAAGTGATTAACAAAAGAAAAAATAGAGATGTAGTGAGTGTAGTGAAAGGAAATTAACACCCGATGCAACCGAGCTACAGTACAGTTATGTTATACTTGACTATAATCTTTTTTTAAATAAAAATACTCTATAAAACAATTAACAATTTACTTAAGTATTTTTTGAGATTATGTAATAGAAAAAAAATTTATGTTGTACTAGATATACATTGATTAGTGTGCCATGACATCTTCTAACAAATTCATGCATCATCATAAACTTCATTGATTCATTCATTAAAAACACATAGGAGTGGGCGCTAGTTTGCACAAGCCACCATGTTGCTAACCGCCATCTTGAATACAGTGGCTCAGATGGACATCAGCCTATCAGCTTTTCAATCTAAAGATCACAAACAACTCGACTGCAATGTGCAATCCACTGATGTCTAATGGTGAAATTTTGCACACTGTACCTTTAAAGACAAAAAAAGCACAAGAGGAGATATTTTTAGTGTTAAACTAAAATGCGGTCTAGCAGCATTTTCACTGAGATGACAAAAAAAACAAGTTCAGGTGCAAACTTGGCTGAATTTCCAGAGTTTGTGCTGCCAGTGGAGTTGCTGCTGCGACACACAAAGCTGCTGTCTTGGTCAGTGCCACTAGAAGTGAAGGTCACAAAGCCCACACTCGCCCCCGCTACTTGATTTGTGATCCAAGTCTGGAATTCAGATACTCGAGCGTAGACCTCAGGGAAACCTGCCTGGGCACAAGGTACTCCAAAACTGGTAATACCAGCCTGGATCCACTTGGAAGCCTGTTTGCACTGCAAAGGTCCACCAGAGTCCCCCTGAAAAAAGTAGAATAAAACACAAACATTAAGAAGGGGTTTGAAATAGCATATTCTCAAAATTGCCAATTTTTTTTTTTTTTTTACTTGTTTTTCTAATATGAGGAAGAATACATATTACAACAATTTGCTTTTGTTTCAACCTGGCATGCTCCTTTGTTCTGTTGCCCCGCACAAATCATTTGCTGAGTGATTTTTGCATCTTTTGCTGGGAGATAATCGCAGCTGCACTGCTTGTTTCCAATAACAGGAATCTGAACTTCTTGGAGGGGTGCATTCATTGGCAAAGTCACTGTGAAAGACAAAGCATGAAATGAGTCTACTCTCATCCAGTCTCTTTAAACCTCTTCAGACTCTTGAAGCAATGTTGTAGCTTCATTTTTTTTCTCATCTGTCTAGTAGTTCAGGCACCAAAAATGTTATGTGAATATGTGAACTGCCCACCTTGTAGCAACAACTTTTAAAGGAATTAACAAACGTACAGTAGGTTGACATACAAATGCAAATTTAAGTGACAAAGCAAGACTAGAAAAAACCTTATGATGCTTCCACCGCCACCAGCTACACAAATTAAATGAAATCTCACCATTCTTTCCAAGTTTGCCCCAGCCAGTGGCCCAGCAGGATGTGGAGTTGTAGAACTGGCTGGAGCTACTTGCCAGGCAGATAGGTCTGATGTAGTCAGTGAAGCTGACAGGGCTGCTGAGCTTCATTAGGGCAATGTCGTTGTTCAAGTAAGAATTGTTGTAGTTAGGATGGACAATGACCTTGGACACACTCTGTTTCACCTCATGAGTGTTAGGCCCAGCCTGAGTCTCTCTTCCGAAGTAGAGCGTCCATGCACTGAGTGAGTATCTGCATTAAATGAATAATAATGAAGTCAGTCCAAGGATGTAGAATATTCTCTAACCTGTCATGACCTAATCTATTGGAAATGTTTTTTTTATTGTTTTTAACCACTAGCAGAAACATACATCCATTATCTCATCCAATTCAGGGTCACGTGAGCCAAACCCAGCTGTCATGGGACAAAAGGAAGGGAACACCATGGGCAGGACAACCATTCACATCTATGGTCAAATTATAATCACCAATTAATCTAACTCCATGCATGTTTTTGAGCTGTGAGAGAAGGCCAAAGTACCACACAGACAGACAGAAAGGCTTGAACCTGATTTGAACCCATGACCTTCTTGGTGTACGTTGACAGTGCCAAAACCTCAACTGCATGCTGCCCTGGTAGAAACACGAGTGCACATTTTTTTAAACAAAAAACAAAAAACAAGGTGTGACGACAGAAGCTCGTGCCCAATCAAAGTCAATCAAACCCAGATGATGAACTAGATAAACAGCATGTTTATGGGTCAATCTGAGTTCACAAACCACAGGGTCAGAAGCTCACCGTGAAAGAAAAAACCTTCTACTATGTATGCAAAACGTTTAACCGTGCATACAATCCATCAATATTTCCTCAGCTGAATTTTTAAGTATTGTGTAAACAAATAGAACTAACACTGACCTTCCATAACCACTATTGAGTTAAATTATCTAACATAAACAAACAACAAAAGTAGCTTATGTGGGTGGTAATTTTGTGCAAAAAATCTACTTTTCTGTGCATGTATATACTAGTAAATGAGGCCCAAAGAACTTTTTTTATGGATAGTAAGAATTAATATGAGTAAATGTACAGAGCAAAGAATACATGCAGCATTCTTTGACAGCCTGAACTAAAATCATCTGTGTGATGCAGTGTAACAGTTGTGTCATGGTCCTCAGTTTTTCTGTTGTGTTTTCTTTGGTCCCTGTTAAATGTAGAGGCTCTATTGTGTTTCTATTTATTTCTTCGGCCTCCTGTATCCTTCTGTTTCCCACATCAGTTTTATTGTTAATCTTCAGATCTCAGTGTTTTTGTCTTTTGTTTTTCTGTTTAATTCTGAAGAGTTATTTTTTTCTCCTTCACTAGTTTCACATCTCTGTTTGTGTATAGAGTATAGATCTCTGTCTTCCTTTTAGTTGTTGATTTTTTTTCTATGATCTTGTTCCCCGTACTCCTTTATTCCTTCCTGGACTTTTGGATTTGTACTTTTTGCTTATTTCAACCAGGTTTTACATTTTTGTCGGCTTTTAAAGTTCATCTTTCACTGACTTATTCAGCTTCGAGTTCTTTGCTGCATAGTTCTTTGCATAACCCAGATGTAACCCTGGTTCTTGTAGGCACAGAGCGAAAGATATTATTATTTAAATTATTTACTGTCTATACTTGGCCACCCCTTGATTTGAACATGAGACTTATATTTATAAAAGTCTATATATGAGATCTATTTAGAGTACATTGAGCTCTCTTCAGACTGTAGATCTACTGTGCAAGTTTAAAATGCAGAAATGCTTGATTTATGAGACAGTGTGTTATCAAAGTGTGTTACAAAGTAAAAGGTTTAAAAGTAATAAATTCCACCCATTACAGCTTCATTACAGCTGTGTAAAGCATACTGTGGTCACATTGCACTTTTCTGTAATGCAGTAATGTCGCACAGTACTGTACTAAATTGACTAATCACGTTACAGTTATAATTATGTGTTTACTTGTGTTACCAAAGTTGCTCAGTTATCTGCATATTGTAGCCTAAGGTTTATATTGTTAACTGGTTATTATGTGATTATGTATATCGGGTCGTGTTATGGAGTAACGCAGAAGGAATTTAACAAGTAGTGTGACAAATGTCTTTTTCGAGGGAGTAGTTAAGTAGTGTAATGCATTAGCTTTTTTTAAAAAGTAACGAGTACTGTCTAATAGATTACTTTTTTGGGTAACAACCACAATACTGAGACATGGTAGTAAATCTGTAAATTTCAGTTCTCCAAGTAAATACAAAAAAAATTGACTCTATTGTATAATACTTTCTACCACATGGAAGCAAATACCATTCACAACTCAGTTCCCCACTGTGGCATAACTTTACAGCATATCCTTCTGCTTCTCTGCTTCTCTCCAACTTTTAAGTAAAGCCAAAAATGCTTGTAAATAAGTAATAATAAGTAATTAAAATTAAAATTAAAAGCCCTTATCTTGCAGTATGCTCATGTATCACCAAGACTGGAAAGACTTAAGCATATAAATAAGGAATCAGGAGACCTTTAGTTGGGTCATTACAAAAATTGTAGTGGGTGAACCTGTTTAAGTCAAAATTAATTCATGGTGGCCGATCTGACTGCTAATTAAGCAGATATGTTGCTAATTAGGCAGTAAAATGAGTCGCCACCACTCAGTTTCAATTAGGTGTTGACCTGGACATTTGCCTTCTGGCAGAAAGACTAGGAAATCCTTTGAGAGAACAAAAAGACCAGTGTGAGGAGCAGGTTTTGCTGGATGAATGGGTCAGACACAAGACCCAGAAGACTGAAGTTTATTTCCTGTGTGAAATCAAAAGCCAAAACTGAAATTCCCACTTGGTTACGTTCATGTGAAGGGAAAGTGGGACAATTTTATCAATTTTGTTAAATAAAATTACCCAAACTGCACAGAAACACAGAAAAAAATTCCTTTAGCTTTTAATTTTACACATGACACACAGCACACTCTTGTGTGAGTGAGTGAGTGAGTGAAAGCCTTGTATTTGACCTATTTATGTACCAAGTCTCACTTCCTTTACCACATGACTTTTGTATGTGCATTGTAGCAAACACTGTGACAGAACTTACAGCATGAGGGAACTGAAATAGAAAGTGTGAGTTCCTGCCTCATAATGTCCAGCCGTATTTACGTAACAGCAAAGTCCATCCAGAAAAAAGAGCGTTTTTACAGGACTCTGCACAGTCCTTGAAAACTTAGTACATCCCACTGATTGCATAGGAATTAAGAGGCTCAGTAGCAATCAGGTGCTTATCTGATCATCACTTTGCTGGTCTGGAGCATTCAGGTGTGCGTTAACATGATGGCACTATCTATCCAGGAGTGGATGTCCCAGCAAATGTTCACTTTAAAAAAGGGCTAGATTTCAGGGTATACAGGCCCTGGGTAGCATCCTAAATGTTAAGGCTCATGACAGTACAATTAGAAAAAGACTGAACAAAGAAGAAAGATCTGCCAAAACATGGGAGCATTGTTTATGTTTGCAAAGTTTCATTTGAATAACCAGAAAACTTTTGCAACAGTTTCCTTTGAATCGATAAGATCTAAGTGGAGAAGTCTGGCCATAATGTACACTGCCATGTATGGTAAAAACCAAACGCAGCATGTCAGCAAACACACTTCATACCACCAGTCAATCATGTGGTGTAGGCAAGATGATTTTAGCATCCACAGGACCGCAGCACCTTGCAGTCAGCCATGATGTTCTCTGTGCATATACATGGTTCTACAAGCTACTGAACTGGATTAGTTAAGTCAGTTCACCCACACAGCATCAGGTTTAGCTTATCATGTTATTGTCACTAAAGTCAGGGTGACTAGTTTGAATGTGGTGACCTTTAAATTTACTGTGTATGACACGAAATGAAACAGGAAGACATGCTAAGAGGACATTTTTTCATCCGTTGGCAGAGGCCTGTCACGGTACAAAACTGTTGTCATTCGGTGTGACTATTGCGCAACAAGCAAAACAAGTTATAAGTTACGAGGAAAACATCTTATGCTTGGAATTCTTGTTTATCAATCAGATGTCAAAGCAAAGCAGTGGAACATCACCTGGTTTGATGATTGGATGTACAGGAAAGCACCACTTCCTGTCAAAATCTTTTTTACTGATTACATATACAAAAGGTATCACCAGCTAACACAGCTATCAGTGTTCACACCTTATTGATCTGTCTCAAGCACAAGCCTGTAGTCACAGTTAGATACAAGACGCACACTTCCTTCTGCGCGGTGATGGTTAGTGGCGACAAATCAGTAGAAAGAAAGTAGATCCTATATAAAGCACAAAATGTTTTTTTTCATCAGCACCAGAAGACGAGTGCCACTTAGCACCACTGTATTCAGCATAACATACAGGAAACAACTGACATCAACATTTAGATATACAAATAGCACTGAAGGCCAGAAACAGATATGTTAATTTGATTCTGGGTAACTATTCTTTTAATAGTTTATTAACTTGAATATTTGCTCTGATGAGCTGGAATCCCCATTTTTCACTGTGGAAACAGCTTCTGCACAATATAGTGAACTAGTTGAACTTGTATGTTAGTTATGCTAGTTATCTGTGACCAACAAATATTAATTTGTATGAGCTAACTTTATTAAAACTGCTCTGTCTGTCTGTCTGTCTGTCAGGATATTTTACCCAACTTTTAATTCACATGCTTCACTTGTTTTTTGAGTCTCTCACTGATGTTTGGTTTCTTTGAGGTCTGCTGCACATTATAAATAACCTGACAGGTGTTTTTTGGTCTCTAAAATACTGAATATGTAACAGTGTCCCCACATAGGCTTCTTGTAAAAATGTGCAATAGATAATGAAACAAAGAGTATGTCTTACGTTATAATGCAGTGGGCTGCAGTGAGCACCCACTGGTCACTGATGAGGGTACCTCCACAGATATGAGATGATTGATAGTGTACGCTCACCTGCCAGGGCCATGACCCAGCTGGGGCATTCTGACCACCCACTATTCTTGTATTGAAAGGTGCCACCCCACAATCTGACAGAGCATAGACAACTGGGTGTCAGTTGATATGCAATAAAATTTCTCATGCTTGATTCTAGGCACACTGGAATATGAACATTCAAAGTATTTACACAGTTGTGTGGTATATATGAAATGTAATGTACTCACCCTGAGCCTTGGAGCCTGTAAGAATAAGAGAAGAAGTTACCAGAAATTATAATCTTTGTGAATGTTGCCATATGTGTGTAACAACAGCCACATGGGGACACACGAGGTACAACTGCTTCCTCCAACTGTAAATACAACTAAGGGAAAATGGTACTGTGAGTTCTTACATCATATTTTAGTTACTTGATGCAGGTCATTCAGTATTTATGTCGAATCTATAAAACACTTTCTGCATTGTGATATTACATTGTCATTTTTATTGACCCATTGAAGACTTGTTGTTACATCAAATGAACAGCTGAGAGTAAGTTACTAAGCACTTGGTTATTAAAAAAAATAATCCATAGTAAGCTCTGTGTGAGGAAATAGTACTAAGGGGAATTCCTGTTTTCATAAAGTTCATACTGACAGCAGAGGGTTTGTTTTGCTTTCTATTTAGAACATTTTCTAACACAACACACTCCAGTACAAAGCCATCATTAACCACATTCTCAAAAATTACACAAAAGTCCCCTAAAACAAAACCAAAAAAAGCTGTTAAAGGATCTTTAATGATGCTAAATAGGGCTTACCTTGCAGAGTGATGAGTGCACACAGCAAGAGGATCCAGGCTGCCATACTGTGCGCTCACAGTAAAGTTGTCTTTACAATAAGCAGAGGCAGTCATTGTGATAGTTTCATTTTTTTAATTTTAAAACCAGTCCCACAAACTGTTTTACACACTGAACACTCCCTATTCAAACCTGTTTCTCTACATACCAGCATACTTTAAACCAGGGGTGGCCAACTCCAGGCCTCGAGAGCCGGTGTCATCCAGGTTTTAGATATCACCCTGGGTCAACACACCTGAATCAAACGATTAGTTCATTACCAGGCCTCTGGAGAATTTCAAGAAATGTTGAGGAGGCAATTTAGCCATTTAAACCAGCTGTGTTGGATCAAGGACACATCTAAAACCTGCAGGACACCTGCTCTCGAGGCCTGGAGTTAGCCACCCCTGCCTTAAACGGTCACGATCCTGGGTTTTGTACCCAGCGTTTTCTGTTTGGGACTTGGTTTTCTGTTGGATATTTCCTGTTTGACTTTGTTGTATTTTTCAGTTTAAATATTACATTAGCTTTGGTTCGGTTTTTCAGATTTTGCATTGATTGTTTTCCTTTGTTATTCTTACATGTTTACGGCCCTCCTATGTTCCCCATGCTTCGTCTGTGTTTCTGTTATATCGTCCATGTTTAATCAATTTTATCATTTTTATCATTTTTTATCATTTTTTAATCTTTTTATCATTTCCTGTTTTAGTTTGATAGTCTCTTGTCCTGTATGTGTCGTGTTCACTTTTGCGTCCCTCTTGCTCATTAATTGATTCTGTTCGACTGCTCCTTCTTTTCCCCCGCTGTTTCTCTTTCCTTGATTACCTCGTGTCTACTTAAGTCCTCAGCTTCCCGCTCTTCTTTGTTATGTTGTCATCATTCCCTCCTTGTGTGTGTACCCTGTCTGCTCAGTCATCAGTAAGTTCTAATCACATGACAGAACAACATGACCATGTCATGGACCCCGCGGGCTCAGCCTTGTGGGAATATAATGCTGAAACGGCTTCCCAGCCCGCATGGTTTTGCTTGCTTTCCCACAGTCGCTTTTGCTGTGATCAAAACTGGAACTGGAGTTACATCCAGTACTTTTTTTCTGCTGAGGACTTCTCTACACTCTCACAACTATAAATATAATATTTAATTACATTATGAGTTTCATCAACAATACAAAATGTACAACTTTCAATCACGAAATCATTACAATTAAGTTCTTGTGGGTTAGTTATACACAGCAGTCATGTCTGCATAAGCATGAGTGAAACAAAGACTATAATTATGAAATAAAGTCATTTGCAGAGCAAATAAAAGGAAGAAAATAAATGAGACTTTAGTGTCTGTCGTTAAGACTTTCTGTACACACCACTGAGGTTACGCTATGGCCTGTTTTGGTCAGACTAAAGTAAATTTTGTCATACTATCTACAGACATCTGAAACCCTACGCATTAGCTCACGCCATAACCTGGCGTACACTTCACTGGAAATGTAACATCTCATCACATCTCACAGACACAGCCTGTGATGACTGTTACTGGCACATTCAGTACTGTCATTTCCTCCTACCCCTTTAAACAAAGAACACAGCTCCTCCTTCAAATTGACAGGAAGAGAATAGATCAACTGGAAGGCCAGTTTTCATAGCAAAATTGCAGAGCAATGCAGTCACGCCAGACAAATGCAAATACTGCTAACACCGTCATCCACTTGCATAGGCATGTAGAAGCCCCTCCTCTGATTCAACACAGGAGAATACATTACATATCAGTCTGACTACTCTTATAAAATCAGTCTGGCATGCATAGCTGCTGAATAGAAGATCAATCTGAAAGATTTTTAAGCTTTTGGCATCCGTGGCCATCGCAAATCGATTAAAGATAACACAGGAGCTATATTTTGATCATCAAAACACAGCTAATAACCTCTATTTAAAAAGTACCTTTTTCTAAACCAAAGTCCAAGCCATGCTGCAATGAAAGCAGAATTCACTGCAGTGGTGTTCATATTTAACATATTGTTGAAATATCAAAATATAATATGCTCTGTGTGACTGTAATTTATGACTTAACACTGGGCTGAGCCATGAGCTCAGGTTTTTTTATTTTAATTACAATATTATCTTCAAAGAATCATTGGATGTTGTTTTACTAATTAGGCACAAACCATAAAAGCCTTCATAATTATGTTACGATCACATATTGAATAAGAGCATCAATGAGACAAAAGCAAAATGTTCACAATAGTTAAAGACTCACGCGTCCCTTCTCTTCACTCAATCTTCCACCCTGATGAAAGCAGCAGGTGTGTCAGGCTAAGAAAGAAGGGAAAACACAAAGTTCAGTCACAAAGAGTTGGATGTGAGCTCAGGTTTTAAACAACCAAGGATTCGGGACACATTAATCACACTTTCAGTCCTCGCTTTTGTTTCGTCCTGACACAAAGTACAGCAGAAAAATACTGACTTTCTTCAGCTCGGTGACGCAGATCCCCTCCAGATCAGAAATTAACCCTTGACTGATGTGTGTGTTAAGACCAATTAAAGTGCAAAGTCAAACAATTTAAACTCCTAATCAAGTTAATGACCGTTCAGAGGGGGGATTGCACAGATAACACCTTTTCTTCTTTTCAGACATCAAGCGCTTGTTCTGGTTAAATATTATCAGAGGAGCTGACTGAAGAGACAGGGGGGGCTTGTACTGAGGGGCATAAAAAAACCTCAGTTTCTCTGCAAAATGCATCGGCACACTAACCCTTCCACAGACAGAAAAGAGTTGTCGTCTCGCCTGAGTGTTTGCCCACACAAACTCAGTGGGATTACTCACTCTGTTTGTTCGTGGCAACACTGCACCAATGTAAAGTAGCCCCGAAACCTTGGCCTGAGGCCCGTCTGAATTTTAAGTGACCAGTTTCCCCACTTGTGCGTCCCTGCACATCTCCCTCCTTTTTTCCTCTCCCCCGTTTCCACCCTGTTGCTCTTCAGGCCTTGCTTGCTTCTGGAGGAACGTACACACTTCAAGGGCCTCCTTTCACTCCCGAGGCCCAGGAACGATATTTCTTATTTCCCCGACTTGCAGGACAATCCCGCCCACCGTCACCTCGTAGCTCTATATAAGACAGGGAAAAGAAACTAATGATAAGAAGTCGGTGTGAAGACAAGCCCAGCCATGCGGTGTAAAGTCCTCGCCTATGTTGTCCTCCTGACTCTGATAAAGCATGGTGAGTATTATGGCTGTTTACAGAGGCTGCACTGATTTTACTCCGGCTGATGACAAGGTATGAGGTGGACTACCTCAGGTGGGCTATATTGGGCTATATTGGTATATACAGGTGGGACATTGTGAGCATCCACTTGACCTTTATGTTGTGTTGATTCCTGGATTAAGTCACAGTGTATGTAACAGAGCAATATGACAGTACATGAAGTGAGACATAAGTGATTTTTAATATTCAAGTAGGTTTTTTTGTATTCTTTATAGGCCACTCTGGCTAGCAATGCCTAATGCAGCTGTTGGGTTTATAATGTCTGGTGGAGTTCAGCCTTGGCAAAGTATTAACAGCCCATCAGACACAATGCATCCCAGCTTAACTTCTAGAAAATATGCTGTTACAGTGACAGTAATATAAATCTGGTAATGCAGAGTAAGTCTCTGTCCACTATGGGAAACTTAAAGTGGGTATAAACGTCTGTCTGCTCGAAGCATGGCACGACAAATAACCTCTTCCTCTTTGGTGCATCAGCACAATGTTTGCTATTAACTGCTTCGAGGTGCTTTTCAAAAATAGACCGTCAAAAGCATCAGCGGCACATTTTGACCTCCATTTTTAGGTTTCTTGTTAATCTGCTTTGATCGACCCATCACTTAGCGAGAAGCATAAATAAGCCCTTCATGCAGAAGGAAATTTTTCCACTGCTTTGTGTTATAGCTGCCAAGAAGTGTTTATTGTACTAGTTACTAATTAAGCTGATTGGATGGCCGGACCTGTCTTAAAGGCCTTGTATTTGCACTGAATCAATAAAGTGTAGTCAGATTACTGATTTACTCTCAGGGATGAAAAGAAAGAATGCAAAAGGAGTTTCACTGTTCATATAATTTAGGTCAACAAACTGGACAAGTGTTACTTGCTCAGCCTTAGACAGCTATTTGCTTTTACAGTTTTACTTTGCTCTCTCCGCTTTCTAATAACATTACTTAATTAAGTCAAAAACATTAGAAAGACAATTTTGTATCTTTCACCAAACAATATGTACAAGGTGCGCATTTGTGTCCTGGCTTTTTTTTTTTAAGAACTCAAATGGTTCTCTTTTGCAGTGGCGAAAACAGGAAAATGCCATAAGGTTATCTAACTGGTTCGTCAGTCAGTTTCGCAGCAACGTTTCCACGTAAGAGGAAGATTGTGATATTTCTTCTTTCTAAAGAAGAAGTTGTTTCACAAATGTTGCACGACAAGAGTTAAAAAAAACAACAACAACAACCCTATATCTCAAGAAGCCATGACACTTCTTATCAAGTGCACTGGAAACACTTATTGAATATGTAACAACCTTTTTTGTTTCGTCATGACATAGTTTTGTCTGTAACATAGTCTTTTTTTGGTGGTGGTGGTGGGGGGCACATTTCATCTTACAAGCCCTCATGTGTTGCAGTAAGGAGCCTTAATGAGTTCTGTTCTTTATTTTCTGTCCATCTCTTCCTGCTTTCAGTGTCTTCGAGTGAAATTCAGGCTAGTCCAAATACAAACGCAACCCTCCCCTGCAACGTGACGCTCTCTTCTGCGGGGGACAACATAAACCAGTCTCTGATCGCAGTCAGCTGGATAACAAATGGTTCTGAAATCGCCTCGTTTGGAAAAGCAGCAACGCAAATAAAGGAAGGCTTCAGCTGGGACAACGCTGACTTCGTCAATGGGGACTTTTCATTGGTTGTCCTCAAAGCCAGCCTTGACCTGCAGGGGATGTATGAATGCACCGTCAGCTACAACTTCACTATTCTGCACTACAGTAATGTTACATTTAGTATCGTCGGTACGTCTTGGTTCTGTTCTTGTGGTTTTGATTCCTTTTTTTGACCTATTATCACATCTTAATCTAAAAATAAAGCTCCACGCCATTTCTTCTTCTCGCCCCCCCTTTAGCATCTCCCACTCTCTCAGTTCCTCATCAGTGGGTGGTGCTGGAAACTAAGACCCGGCTTAAATGCCATGCAGATGGTTTCTACCCTCCTCCTGTGTCTTTTTCCTGGACCAGAGCGGGGGGAGGGATTCAACCTCCTTACCAGGTCGAAGGTGAACTAACCCCAGATGGGTACTACAGGGCTGTGGGCAACCTGACCTTCTACCCCTCCCATGAGGACCAGAATGTGACCTTTGGCTGCAAAGTCTCACACAGTGGAAACTATCAAGAGCTGGATTTTCAGCTCAATATCACCCGTGAGTCACTCAAAGTCACCATTTCCATATTAGTGGTCTCACTGCCTCATGACCTGTCACAGTACTTCTATTATTATAGCCTACGTCACTTCTGATGTTTGAATCCTTTAATCTGATGAAGCCTGTGACAAAGCCACAAGCTTTTTTAAAAATACTTTCTTTGCCCTTCTGCAGGTCCTTCCACTGTTAGGCTTTCTGTCCTGCCGACAACCTCCAAAAACTCTCCTCTCACTCTTCACTGTGACGTGGAGAGTTTCTACCCAGAGGAAGTGTCTGTGTCCTGGTATCAAAATGGCACGACCCTCCCTGACCTGCCTTTCACTGAGCAGAACCCAGATGGGACTTACAGAACCAGACGCTACTATACTTTAAGCCCTGAGCAGAGGGCGCAGCGTGGCAAAGTGGAGTGTGCTGTGAACCAGCCTGGTTTAGTGAATCCTGTCAGTAGCTCAGCATACCTGGACAGACTGGATCCTCAGAGTATGACCGTGTTTTGATTGTGCAATTCACAAGATCATAATGATGTGATGCGATGCTTTAACTAAAAACAGGTACCAGAGAAACAACTCTGGCTGCCTAAGAAAAGGATTGCGTGGATTATTTTCTTACTGACAGTCCTTCTTTGAATCATCTGATAAATTTCTCTCTCTGCTTCCTCTTAGATGAGGCCCCAGTGCTTAATAACTCAGCCAAAGCAGCCGTTGCTATGATGTGCATCTCTATAGTGCTGGTCTTCCTGCTTTGCTTTGGCTTTTCTTGGAGGAGAAGAGATGGTGAGTCAGAGCTCACCACGCAGCAACTGCAGCAGGAGATCTGTGATACTCAAGGCATTGAAGAAATAAGGCAAAGTCTATTTTTGACTAAGAAGGAGGAACTAAGTTTGTACAACACCTTTTTAGAGAGGAGAAGTTGAAGTTTTTTTCTTCTCGGAAAATACACGTACTCGAGAAAAGCCTTGAAAAAGTTCTGAATAATAAGAACGTGACCTCACGTTTGTCATTGAATCCCATGTAGTTTCCAAGAAAGCTTCATCTTTATAGAAAAGTTAAAATCATTACAACACAAGAGCGCCCCCTTTTGAATTATGATCTTTATCAAAAGAGGTCCACCGACACCAAAGAGTTGAATCTGTTCATCTGAATGTTGTGTTTTCACCACTCATCCAAATTTCTGGGATTTCCTTACCCGAGTGATCGTGCTTGCATGAAGACATTTTAGTCCACTGATGTTCACTATCGCATTATTCACCTTACTCCAAGTGTGGAGCTGTGGATAAGGAATTCAAAGGCATATTTGTATGTGAATATATCACCTTATCTCTCTCTCTCTGCCTATTATTTTATAATTCCTTGTGACCTCGTTCAGAGAAACAGAAATCTCTCTGCGTGTCAGGGATCATCCTCCCTCCCCGAGTGATAGTAGGTCAAAAGGGGAGGGTGTCGCTGAGCATTGAAGGCAGGAGGGTGGACCGGGTGCAGACCGCATGGTTTCTCAATGACACCCCTATCTTTGACAACTCGCTCGCAGGTAGGATGCCTCGTATTCTCCTTTTTTTTCTTTCTGTGCTCCAGCTATTATTGTTTGAATGAAGGAGTTAATTTGCACATATTTAAAGTACAGGAGAATCAATCTTTAAAGCTATTTTTGGGGATGGAAGCTGGTTGTTTGGGGAACTGGGAAATGAAATGCAAGTGTTGGTGCTACACATGTTGGATTTATCTTGCAAACACCCTTTAACGTCCTCTGTTTCCCCCTCTTTAACACGTTGATTCTGCTAACAATTGACCACCTGACACTCACAGGGACTTCCAAAGCTAACTTTAACTGCCTCTGTAACCCCCTAATCACCATCCATCTACCCTATGGTCTAACTCTCACCTCCCCAGTATCAGAGAAAGGTCCTCTGCTGCCCTCCAGAGGTGAAATGGGTTACTACAAGCTGCACACTCAGGGGCCGCTGCACTCGTCCAAAAACGGCCCTCAGCAGCTGATCTCCTCGCTCACCTTCATCCCCCAGATTTCAGTCCACAAGGGCGCTGTGTTTAAGTGCCAGGTGTCCTACATAGGCAAGGACAAGATCGTGGAGGAGAGGGTGTCAGAGAAGTTCACTGTTCTGTGTAAGAACATGTTTTTTTTTTTCTATTATTCGCTTTATTTTTGCAATTCCTGCAACTGAATCTCTTGTATGTTTTGTCGCCCAGCTCCTCCTGAGGTGTCAGAAATACAGCTGGCAGAAACACAAAGAGATTCGGGTAATTCAGCAGACTATCCTTTTCTATTGCATATTTAAGGTTAACCTTTTTGCAGGAGGCTACATTGATTACATTTCCATCTTCCAGATGTCATCAGCCTGACAGTTCGGGCGTCCCATTTCCATCCAGATGTCATCACTTTCCGCTGGTTCTGCCAGGGCGGCGAGCTCAGCCCCGTAGCATCCCAGGCCTCGTCCTCCCCTCGGCCAAATTCAGAGGGATTCTTTTCGGCCTACAGCCAGTGTAAACTTCCCCGCGCTGAACTGGAGAAAGGAGCAACTAAAGTGTGGGTCAGCGTCCACCACATTGCCCTGAAGCAGCCCATCACCCGGGAGACCAGAGGTAAGGATGAGGGATGAGGAGGGATTGAGGGAAATGTTGAAAAATCAAAGATTAATTTTTTATTTTGATTCCAAACAGGATTCATCAGGAGGCCGTGTGTGTCTGAAATTGTCAGCTCCACTGTTTCCCAAGATCAAACTCTGGGATGTGAAATTACAGATTTCTATCCTCCGAGCATTTCAGTGACTTGGCTCAGATTCAGGGAGGGACAGCGAGATGATGGAGAGGAGGAGGTGATAGAGGGAGGAGAGTTATGGGGCCCCATACAGACTGAACCCAGACTCTACAGGGCGACAGCCACTCTGAAGAGAAGGGCAACAAATCAGGAGAAAACCAACAAAAAAGGAGGGATTATTTGTAGAGTGAGGCACTGTTCCCTACAGGAGCCTGTTGAGAAACACTGGAGAAATGCTGACATTGGTAGGACTGACTGCCGCACTTTTACCTGATTTTTAAATTGCACGATTAAAATCTCGAGGACATTCCAACCGTAACTATCTGTATTCCTTTGTTCCTCAGTCGCTCCATCCATTCCTCCATCAATCTCAGTCTGCTGGAGCAGCGAAGGCATTGGTGTGTTCTCCCTCTTGTTGAAGGGAGGTCACCCTAAGGCCAAGTTACAGTGGTCAACAGGGGGACCTACGCTCTTGCCGCTGGTGTCCAATGAGACGGAGGAGATCGGAGATGACGGACGGAGAGAAATGAAAAGTGTGTGCGCCCTGGAGATGTCCACAAGCCTGCCGAGTCAGACAAACGAACCGCTGAAGAGACGAACAAATGGATATGCAATAAGTACTGAAATATATAAATATCTACATATAAAAAGAGATAGATAGATAGATAGATAGATAGATAGATAGATAGATAGATAGATAGATAGATAGATAGATAGATAGATAGATAGATAGATAGATAGATAGATAGATAGATAGATAGATAGATTCAGTGGTAACCTTTCTTCTAGTCAAAGATGGCTAAGATGGCCCACACTGGGTAATGATTGACAGCTCATTAGACAATGAGCTTTTCATATCATAGATAATCCCCCATATTGTGACCAAAATATACAAAACAGACTCCGTTTTATTCCATTTGACCAAAGCTGAAGGTCTGAGCCCATAAACTCAGGAGGAAAAGTCTTTACAGAGAGGTCTGTCTTTTTGCAATGCAACTGTCGCCATCTGCTGGCCTTCAGTTAGAGTGCAGTTTTAAGGCTCATTTTTTCCAACATGGAAAGTCCATGCTTTCTACTGTCTATGGATCTTGTAGTCTAAAAGTGGCAGAATAATTTCCCCTAGGTTTATTCTTAAAACGAAAATAAACACTTAAACAAATCTTTATTTGATGTGCATTAAAATATCCACTTTAATTTTACAAGCGAGGGTGATTGTAAGAGAGCAAAAACATACAGCTCTGTGTGAGGTTTTTTTTTAACTGTCATCACTTTTCAGAAACAAAAGCGGCAGTCACAGACCCCGACATCGAAGGAATACAATACATCGACGAAAACGTGGATGAGGAGAACAACACCATAGACATGGACGAGGACTCGACGTCAGACGTAGACGAGGACGGCGACAAGAACAGGGAGGACGACCCGAGCGCGCTGCACATTAATAAGGTCAACTTGAGCAGGGCTCCCAAAGAAAACGAAAGGGGACGTCTGAGAGTCTGCGTGGAGATCACGCACCCTGCTCTCAAGCTTCCTGTTTACCGGACATGGACAGGTGAATATTTAACTCCTCTTGAAGTAACCTCTGTAAGGCCAGAAAATCACTTATTCAGTACCTGCTGTTATCTATCCGTGCAGGAAGAGGCTAATTCTATCACATGGCAGGAGTTTTGCTCATGTTTTTCTCTTTTCCTCTTTCAGAGCCCAATGAGGAAAATTCATCTACTGCATGAAAGTCCTGCACCAGTGTATTTCTATTATAATGTGTCTAATATTTATCTCTTCAGGAAATATGAACTATTACTGATGTTTTTAGGATATCCAACAGTTTATGATGTGATCATGCATTTATTTATATTCTTAGTCTATTCTTACTCTGACATCCTTTTATTTTTTGCTTCCTGGTTCAACATATATGTATAACATATATAACATATATAACATTTTTTTTGGGGGGGGGGGGTTACAAATAATGTTACAACAATAATCGTCGTTTGTGGGTTGGCTTTAATCTGCGTTGGGTAATAAAAGCTAAATATTC
The DNA here is from genome assembly GCA_015106755.1 of Etia nguti. Classification (NCBI taxonomy): domain Eukaryota; kingdom Metazoa; phylum Chordata; class Actinopteri; order Cichliformes; family Cichlidae; genus Etia; species Etia nguti. Next base: position 24,815 of record VUQG01045770.1, read on the forward strand.
TATTCTTTGAAGGCTCTCATGATAATGAGGTATTAGAAAAGGTTACTGCAATAAGGTTGTTGGTCAACCGACGTATCGGAAATTACTTCTCGTTTTAAAAGGCACTTCTGCTTTTGACCCCCTTTGTTTTTTTTTTTACTCTCCACTCTTGACCACAGGAGCACCGCCTCCGCAGTGCTGTGAGGGGGAGGTGTTGCGCGGTTGAGCCCAATGAATAAATAACTTCTTAATTCTTTAGCTTGCAGCTTCTGCCTTTCAGTTCATAGAGCAGCTACTTCTGCCTGTAAGCATGTTAACAACCTCCCCGTAGATACTGCAACGCACTGTTTCAGTTCTTTGGTTGTAAAAATAACGGTTACCTTACTTCCACCTCTTCCATGTTGTAGAAATTGCCTATTATTTCCTACATATAAAAGCACAAACAGCTGCTTAACTACCATGAGAAATTGTGCTATATAATAATAGCAGAGCCATAAAGTTTGACCCAGAATTACAAAGCAAATAAAAACTAAGAGAAATTGTGACTTTATTGTATTTCATTCGATGGGGACATGAAGGGTTAAAACATGTTTACTGAGAGACATCTGCTTAATAGTGGAACTTACAGTTGAGTCACGTCCCATGGGTCAATGACGTCACTGGAAATAAGGGTTTTGTTTTTTTAAGAAACCAAAATCAGATTAAACAAAATTTGGTACATGCTCTTTTTAAATACCATACATCACTCGTTCTTCTCTAGTGTGACTCATTCGTGCTCAGTTGACCTGACTCTGCAGTGTGTCATGAGCCGTAATGGGGGGGTTGGAAAGCTCCACCTTCACACCCCCAGGTTTATTTTATTTTTTTTGACTTGCAGCCATCAGCTGACTCAAGTCGCATCAGCTTGAGCTATTTCTGAGACTTTGCACTGCTCTCTGTGTACCCATAAAAGGCATTGTATTATTATCCCTCATATGCAGCAGCACTCAGCAACAACTGGCTGGTGGAGTCACCCCCTTTATGAGGCACAAAAAGAGGATTCATAAAGTCAAGAAGCTAACTTCAAAAATGTTTTATTGATCGTGCATATGCCTTTTCATTTTTTTTAACTTGTGAAAATAACGCTGTCTTGGTTTATGGGTCTCTTTAAATGTAGTTTGGGTTTCTAATTCAAAAGGCTCTTCTGTGTTCTATTTCATTAATATATTCATGCAAACAATAAAGATGTGTTTATTTATGTGGCGGTCTCAGTTATTTCATCGTGAGTGCGTGCGTGTTCTCAGGTGGATCCTGACAGCGGTGTTTCAGACCAGCGCCTCGGTCTCTGTCACAAATTTTCACACACTTCTTTTTTTTCTGTGGCCCTGCTCATTATTCACATCCGCAAAGTCTGCAACGCGTCGGTTTGTGTTAATGTGTCAATGTGTCTTAATCTGTCTCTTCCTCATTATCATACCCCGGACATATGTCAGTTCTCGGGGGAGGAAGTGAACGGCCACTAACAGCTGATGTGTTTCTATCCTGGACGCGCTTGGCTGCAATTTTCTGTTGACTTTCTGCCTGGTTGCAAAGACCGCTTAGGCGGGGAAAAAACTAAAGTGACAAGGTGCTTTGGTTCGTCCGTGATTTTTTTTTTTTTAAATAACGGCAACGTCACGGTAGATGGTCAGAGAGTGACCGAAGAGGAAGCGTGAAGATGGACCCTGAAAGTCCCTTGACCCGCGTGGAGAGAACTTTGTGGACAGTCTGGGTGAGAAGCCGTCATCATTCCCATCCAAACCTGTAATGAAAGGAAAGATATGTGTTTTAAACTTTTAAGTCCGTCAAACGTGGATGTACATAGTCTCTCTTCCATGGGTTTCTCTCTCTCCCCACATATCCGCCTACGTTATAGCAATGTCTCTGCTTACCCCCTCCCTTTTTCGGGGAGAGAGAGAGAGAGGTGGGGGGGGGGGGGGGGTTGTTTGTAAACA
>VUQG01045770.1:26805-37524 GCA_015106755.1 Etia nguti
AGAAGTCTTCTCAATGTTTATTTAAACCTAGCTGCAGGATTTTATTTTTTTTAAATAATTCTTCAAAAGTAAAAACATTAAGTGCAAATCAAAGCTTAACCCAGTTCAAAGCTATCTTTTGTCATGTTGGAACAGCTTCTCTGCTTTAGACAGAAGCCTTTGTTAACTGCTGAAACCTTTTCTCCTTCAAAATGCACATTAACCTGCTGGATGCTGACTGAGAGATTATGATTATAGACCACAGCAGACGTTTGAGATCTGATTGCTCTGTTGGTCATCAGCTGTCTGCAGTTCTTTCTGAGAACCTATCCGTGTAATATGTGCACTCCTTGCAGCTGCAGCATTAGTGAGATTCCTCACGATGCATCACGGAGCGCAGTGACTGTTTGAGACTGTTATTACACAGGAGACAGTCTGACAAACAGGAAACGCAGGTGTACCATTACTGGGTTTAAATTTCAGAGTCCTGCTGTTATCGTTGTTCACTTCTGCATAGGGTGCACTGATTGATGTTTCCTGTTTTGGGGTTTGTTTGTTTGTTTGTTTGTTTGTTTGTTTGTTTGTTTGTTTGTTTGTTTGTTTGTTTTTTCAGCTATAACACCCATAGACTTCGGAATGATCTCTCTGGCCATGTTAGGATGTCCGGCTGGTTGCCTGTTTTTTAAAACACATGTTAAAACTCATTTGTACTACTTGGCTTTTAACCCAGAATGAGAGCGGTGTGTTCTTTCCTTGTGTTCATCGCTGTTTCTTATTGTTTCATTGCTGCGTGGTGCTTTGCTGCTTCATACAGCACTTCGCCAAACTCTGTTTGGTTTTTAAATAGCCACTGACATTAAAGGGTTAAAGTTTATTCCACTAAACGTTTTCTTTTCTTTAATACATCAGCAGTTAATGTAAGTTATAATCAGTGAAGTCAGGATTCCATGGAGGCCGGTCGGGTTCTTCCAGTTCATGGCTGTGTTTTGTGCATGGGAGTATTGTGGTGCTGAAGCAGGAAAAGACCTTCCCCGAAGTTTCTGCAAAGCTGGAAAGACACCACTGTGTAAACAGCCTCGAATGCAGCAACACTAAGAGTCTTTAAATGCAACTTGTGCATCATTTTTTAAAGAAAACACAGGATATACAAACTGCCTGGAGTGACTGAAAATAAATCAATGCAGGAAAAACAAATATATTCAAACTTTTGTCTTTTGATGAATTTTATTGATGCTGCAAATTAAAGTGTTACATAATGCAAATTTCTTTTTCTTTCCCTTTCTTTCTCAGTACTACATAACTGGAGCTGTAAACAGATTCATCAGGCCAGAGCCCACTGACACTGTCAACAATGACCCAAACTCAGATCAGGAATCTGCAGCTGGCATCAAGCACCCTCCCTCTGACTCAGCAGACGGTGACAGTAGCAGAGGAGGCGTCGAGGAGGATCAGCTTGTTGCAACATCCTCTCTGCTGAGCTCGTCTCAGCCAGTCGTCGAATGGGAACTTTGCACCACAGAAATCGACTTAGGGGTTGATGAAGAAAGCATGCAGTACAAAACCCAACTGAGAAAGGTCGGCGAGAGCAAAGAGGATGGTGAGGGCAAGAGAGAGGAACAGCGCAGCAAGACAGGAACTAATAATTCAAATGATTCAAGAGCAAAAGAAGACGAACGAGAGGCGATGGAGATAAAAAAAATGCACACTTGTACAGGATTTGCGGTGCCTGGAAATGATGAACTTGAACATGCTGCTACTGGACCACAAAGTTTTTCCGAGGTATCAATATGCCAAGAAAGAACTGAGGAGGAAACTGATGCTGAGAATGTGACGGTGAGATTAGGGTTGCCCGATGATCATCCAACAAAGGAGGAAAATATGAAAGAAACCCAAGTAAAAGAAGAAAAGGATCAAACACATGAAAAGAAAAAAGAAGACCTTGAAGCAGAAGACACTGAGGGAAAAGAAGAAGATGACGATAAACTGCACAGTGAAGATGAGCGAGAGTTAGAAGCAGAAAGCGCTGAGGTAAAAGCATGCATAGCTACAGATATAAGTCCAGAAGATGTGGATCACATGGACAAAGGAGAGGCAGAGGTACATCAGCACGATGCAGTGTTACTGGATGATTATTCAGGAAGGGAGGAACTTCTTAAAGAAACCCGATTAAAGGAAGAAAATGATAAAGCAGATCATGAAGAGGAACAAGATTTAGAAGCAGAAAACAACGAGTTCAAAGTGTGCGTAACAAAAAGTCCAGAAGAGGAGGATTACGTACATGAAGGGGAAGGAGAGGTACAAAAGATTGATGCGGTGACACCGGTTCATCATCCAAGACAGGATGAAACTATCAAAGAAACCCAAATAAAGGAAGTAGATGATACACCTCACCATGAAGAAGAGCAAGATTTGAAAGAGAACACAGAGATAAAAGTGTGCATGATCAAAGATTTAAGTCCAGAAGATAAGGCTCATATGTACAAAGGAGAGACAGAGGTACAGAAGAATGATGCAGTGACACTGGATGAACATCCAAGAGAGGATGAAATTACTAAAGAAACCCAGTTGGAGGAAGATGATAAAATGCAGCATGAAGATGAACAAGATTTGGAAGCAGAAGACACTGAAGTACCAGAAGAAGATGATAAAACAGACTATGAAGATGAACAGCATTTAGGAGCAGAGGGCACTGAGGTCCAACTGTGCATAACTACAGATATAACTCCAGTACTGGATGATCACAAGCAGGAAACAGAAGCAGAGTTACAGAAAACTGATACAGTCACACTGGATGATTATCCAGAACAGGGGGGAATTTTAAGAGAAACCCAAGAAAAGAATGAAGATGACAAAGGGCACCATAAAGTGGAACAAGATTTAGAGCCAGAAACTGTTGAGGCAGCAGAGGACGATGATAAAACCAACACTGAGGTGAAAGTGTGCATAGGTACAGATATAAGTCCAGAAGAGGAGGCAGAGGTACAGAAAAATGATGTAATGACACTGGAAGATCATCCAATGGCAGATAACATTATCAAAGAAACCGAGTTAAAGGAATATGATGATAAAACACAGCATGAAGATGAACAAAGTTTAGAAGCAGAAGCCTGTGATGTTATGCTACAGCTGGACTCCGAAAATGTAATCAAGTCAGAGGAGGAAACAAGTCAAGTAGAAAATCAGCTCTCAGCCTTTGGAGACCAGCCAGACACATCAGTGGATATGCTCACTGTTATCAGAAAATCTTATGCAATGACTCATAGCAGTGAAAATGATGAAGGTGAGAAAGAGAAGGGGGTTGAGACAGAGCAACCTGCCGCCAACGAGACAACAGAAGTGCCAGAGCTGGATGAGAACATCGGAACAGAAGCAGAAGACACTGAAGAAGAAAATCTTTTAACTGAATATGATTCATCCGGTAAAGAAGCTGCACTGAAGACTACTTCACAGCTGCACACAGCTGGATTCACAGATAAATACGAGGAGGATGTGAGGGTCCCAGGAGTGCAGACCAAAACTAGGAAGACCGGTGTGACAGTAACAGATATTTCAGCAGAAGAGAGACTCATTGATCAAGATCAAGAAAAAGAGAAGAGCGTCTCCAGTGAAGCCTACACCGGAGAATTTTACAACGAAATTATACATTCAAGCACCTCAGTTACAGTAAAACCCAAAGGCGAGACTACGCAGGAAACGGACGAAGAATTTAAAAACACTCCCCCGGGGATCAGTGAAGGCCAGTGTGCCGTGCTGCAGGAACTAAATACTCCAACATGTGAGGAAATTCAAGAGGGAGTTTCCAAATATAACAATGAGCTTTGGGGGGCCGATGAAAATACAACACAAAGGTTCCTGGAAGCAGGAGATTGTGAGGAAATCCCGGCAACTCAATTACCAGAAGAGGTGGAGAGCGGAGATCAGGAGAGCCTTGAAAACAGTGGCTGCAGGACTGGAGCTGACTATTTACTGCTGAAGGAGTCCATGGAAGAGAAACAAGAAAGCAAAGAAGAGACTGAGACGAGCTTTGGTTTGTTTGTGGAGGAGCACGAGGGAACACAGGACCTTGAACTAGAGGCAGAGAGACAGCTTGTTGAAGGAGTAATTCAAGACTCAGGACTCTTTTTTGACAAAGAAGAAGGAAAATTACTGACAAGTTCAATGAAGACAGAGGTTACTGGAACACATGTTGGTTTAGTGGATGAGACTGAGAAGGGATCAGAAGGGCTGCATGATGGTGGCAGAGGATCATACTTCTCTAAAGAAGCCAACGCTACAGGAGGTGACTTTGAAACAAAAGAAGGGGTTGCAGCAGCAGAAGTGGTTGGATTCGTAATTCAGGAATCAGTGGCGGCCATAAAGTTGGACCAAAGCATCAGCAGGCCGTTAAGTTTACAAGAAGACACGAGTGAGGATGGGTTTGTGAGACCCTCAGCTGAAACTGAGCCTATATCGGTTAATGATAGCACTGTTGAAATGCAAGATAAAGCAATTGAAAGAGAAGGAAGGGATTGTGAAGATGAAGAGGAGAAAGCAGAAGATGGAATCCAGACCACAAATGAAATGGATCTACAGATAACTAAAGAAACTGCAGGTGAGCTAATCACAGAAAGAGGAGGAGATAAAGAGAGTCCTCTGAATGCAGAATTGGAATTATCTCACTACTCTGAGACTCAGGAGATAAAAAATCAATTGCCACACAGAGCGCTTGAGATAAGTGAGACACAAATAATAGTAGCTGAAACAGCTGATGAGCCCAGATCAAAGGATTTGCCAGTGACGTCATCAGAGGGAAAAGGTAGCGCCGCCAGTGGACATCAAGATGTGATTGATGAAGAAATCCTTGACTTGTGGATTGAGGCGGCGATGTCACATGAGACTGACGAGATTAAACAAGAAGAGCCCGAGCCAGGGCAGCTATTGGACGCCAAAACAGACATGTTAAATGAGGAGCATGGTGAAATATCAAGAGAGAATGAGAAAGTGTCACTAGCAGAGCCCATTTGTAGGGAATCTGAGGCAGTAAGTGACACAGAAATGTCTTCGTCAACTGCTGAGTCTGAATTTCTGGACCAGTCTTTCAGTGAATCGTGCATTCAGAGTAGCGAGACTCAGCTGCTGAAATCAACGAGCGCTGACTCACTCCAGGGAATCCATGACCTGGTGGCTTGCGTGTCCGCAGACATCTTTGGTGTTATCGCACAGCCTCAAACTCAGGACTTGCTGACAGCCAAGATGGAGAAGGAATCAGTCGCTGACATAGAAGCTCAATCACATCTAAATCAGGAATCTCAAGAAAAAGCGGAAGAACGAGCTGAAACATTAGAGACTGAAAGTGGATCACAGAAAGCGTATGAGTATGTTGAAGAAGAAGCAGATGTAACTACACTGGCAACAGAGAGCGCTCCTTCGCACGACAAGAAGGTAGAAGCTGAAGAGGAGGAGCATCTTGAGGTAACCGCATCTGATTCTTCAGATGAACTCAAACCCACTGAGTCTGAAGAATCTGAAAGCGACTCACAAAGTGAACCTGAGAAGGACACATTGAACTTGTCCTCACTGGATAGACCACAGCCTGCACATTCATCGTTGTTCCCTGTGCTAAACGAGGGCCAGGTAGCCGAAGAGCCAACAATCAAATCTGAGAATAAGGTATCGTTTCTATATGCCGTAAAAATGTTTTTATTAAAATCAAACAGTGTTCATAACAGACTTTTTTGGGCATTACAGGTTGATGGCCCTGGGCTGGACTTTGCTGTACAAAGGTCACGAATTGCTGTTAAGAACCCTCGTGCAAGGCCGCCCAAAAATCCCCGCTCCCTGCTTCATATGCCCTCAGAGGAGCCCACACCCACACCTACACTGTCTTCACGTTTGCCAGTCAAACTCCCTGGAGGTGTGCCTTTAGGAGGCATGGGTATTGGAATAAAACTCCCTGGTAGGTCACTCACGATACACGAGCCTCAGTATCTTAGTCTTGATAGTCTATTAAGATTTTCTCAAGTCTTAATATCCTGTTATTTTCACAACTTTAAAATAATTTCACACATTTGCTCTTCTTAGGGCTCGGTGCTGGATTTCCTGTTTTAAAAAAGACACAGCGGGCAGTGAGAGACGAAAATACCCAGGAAACAGTGTCACAGGTACTACTAATAGTGTTTAAATACCTGTTGTTGTTTTTTTCTCTTAAGTTAAGATATATATGTATCATTAAAATGATGGAATTACCGCAGGTACCTGAAACAAAGCCAGAAGAGAAGAGCGACGCTCCCCCACAGGAGGAGGAGGAGGCACCAAAGAAGCCTAAATGGATGCCACCAAAACATCCCGGGTAAGGATGTCAACAGCAAAAAAACAGTCACCAGAAAAGAGACGTCCTGTTTTCTGACTTTTTTAATGTATTTATTTATTTTTCTCCTGTGTCCACAGAGGATTTGGAAATCCCCTGATGGCAGAGCTAAAGACCAAACTGAAGAAAACACCAAAGGAGTGAGAAGCTCAGTGGCTCTGTGCAAATACCTGAATGTAATATACATATGGTTTTATTTTTGTGTACCGAGAAATTGTCCTTTATGTCCCCTACTTGTTCAGTGTAATTTGTAAAATAAAGATAAACTTTCTTACATAAAAACACTGTTGATACCATTAATCTCAATTTTTTTAAAAAACAATGAAACACGAGTTCCCCTTGCATGAGCAGTTTAAGAAAATATTCCTTCTCCAAACCACTCAACCTGAGCTGCAACTCTAAAAAACTCATTTCTAACCCCTACTCTATTTCTTTTCCTAAATGTCTATTCAAACATGGTAGAACAGCTTCAATTGACATTTCTATTATGCACAGTGTGGAAAACTAAAGGGGAATCTAAACAGAAACAGACCAGAAAGCTTCTCATAATGTTATAATGAATGCTGTTTTAAACCTAATGGAGCAGTGGTGTCAAACATAATGTCTGGAGGCCTGAATCGCCACAACAAAGACTTCAATGCAACCCACTGGATGACTTTGGAAAATGGGAAGGCCATAAATTTTGGACTTCTAACTGTCTTTTAATAAGTTGTACAACTCTTTCTACTGATAAAGAGCTTCCCCCACGTATATACCCACAGTCATATATATTACACTAAAGTAATCATGTGATGCATAAGCAATTAAATGGCAGGGAAGTTCCTTATACTACAGAAATCTATATCTTTTTACAGTGTGTCCATTGTTTAAAAGGAACTAAATGACAGGAGCAGTTAAATGCTGTTATATGACCTCTAAATCATACAGACATTTCTGTTTTGGGATTTATTTATTTTTTTACAATGGTTCCAATGAGCTTTTCCTATATTTTTACACATGTATTTCTTCTAATTTAAGCCCAAATAGTCATACTGGCACTTTCTTTCATTTACTACAGCAGCATTTCTCTATGATGTAGAAAAACTGAGATGTAGTGTTGAAATTGCATTCCTTTTGTACATTAAGATGGATTACATGTGTAGTCAACCTTATTTACACGCTGAAAGAAAGGGGCGTTTCACTGGCTCGGCCCACTTAAGCACACTTTAAAGGTCACAATGTGGGCCACGAAATATTTTCAAAACAACGTTAGATGGCACTGTAGCGCTATCGTCTGTGCATGAACACTAATTCACAATTAAACACAGAAGAAGAATCCTTGCGTTATGATTGGTGTAAATCATCCAATGAGCGTGAAGGAAACTGACATTTTGAATTAGAGAGGCGCTTCGTTGGTTAACAGGATAAAAGTTTCAGAGTTTATGCTGATACTTATTTTGTAGCGTCCGTGTCTGTGTTTGTCTTATCAGACCGGAATCTCGTTGAGACTAAAACATAAACATTCGCTAAGAAGTGCGTGTTTGCAGGTAAGTAGAGCTGGTTCCGTTCTTCTAACAAACGTTACAAGGTTTTAGCCTAGCCTCGTTCAAGATGATCTCATGCTCAGAGCATTACATGAATGAAATAACTATTTATCGTAAATTGGACATAGTAAACAATCGGAGAGCAATGTTTTCCACCTAAAACTGTCGTGATCTCTATGTTACAAACCCCATCTGTGATCCTAAGCAATGACGTTGCTGTATGCGTTACCTAATCTCTAGTTTTACCGGTTTAAAATAAACTGAAATGTTTGGGGGATTTTTAACATTAGAAACTCAGCACAAGTATAGATTACATGGTCTTCCATTGCTGTCGGTGCTAAATTGCATTTTGATTTTAATATGTAGTTTGTATAAATAAAATAGCTGTAATATAATTCAGCAGTGAGTCATTTTCATCCAGTTGTCTACATAAGCCAATAAAGTCAAGTTCTGATTTCTTATTTTAGGCACAGGGATTCTGAGGCAGCTGATAATATGTGTGGAGTCTGAGTATTGTCCTTTGTTTAAAATAAGAAGCCCTTCATTTATTCTGTGAGAGAAGAAGCATCACCATCCATGGCCAACAAACCAACTGGGCGAGGCTTATACATTCGGGAAAATCCAGATGCCGATGAGTGCTGTGAAAACATTCCACCCGGGGGCACTGTTAAAGCTGGGACTTCTAAACTCAAATGGCCCCATGAAGAAAGCAAGCCTCTTTCTGACACCTGCACCTTTTCAACCCCTGCTCCAACAAGCAGCAAGCCAAAGTCACGGATTTCTTTCCAGTCTCCTCTGACACCAATTTTAAAATACTTAAATATCGGCAACAAATCTCCAGAAAGTTCAATACATGAAAATATTCGTCGTCAGACACTTTCTCTTTTCTCCTTTGGTGCAGCCAAAGCAGATTGTCAAAAATCAACAAAAGGTTCTGTCCAACAGTTAAACTCAGATCACCCTAGTGGCTATTCTGGACAATTATTCAGTGGCATGGATGGTCCTGTGTCCTTTCTGGGTGACGAATGCTTGCCAGAAGTGACTCTATTTGATTCTACATGTGATTCTACCATACAGCTTACTAGAAATGACTCCCCTGCTCCTGACAGCGCACCTGCAACTTCTGCGAGCACAAGCCCTAAAGTAAATGTTTCTGAAATTCATCCTCCTGATCTTTCAGAACATATGGTGACAACAGATATTACAGACCCCGATGTCAAAATGATTGATGCCTCTCAGAACAAGCACGCTCCGGTCCCATGGCTGATACTTGACAAATTCTTGCCAGAAATTACTCTCCTTGATGTTACACGTGATTCACCATTATCACCAGGAGAACAGGCATTCTCCATGGATGTAACTCGGGGTCTTCCACCACTTGATTTAAAACTTGACAGGTCTTTGTCCGAGCTCAGTGGAAAAATTGAAGCACAGCCTAGCAGTTCAGATGTAATCTCGGGCGAAAAATTGCCAAGTACAAGTGTACAATCCGACAGGTGTGTGGGGGAAAGCATAGCAAAAACCTCTTTGGATGTAACTCAGGATATTACTATGGGAAGTGTTTTGGAAAACAGCAAGTCTTCATCAGAGCCCAGTGAATGTAATATGGAGACGAGTCAAGCATCAGCAGGGGATACAATTGGGAAAAATCCTGCTAATATTACTCAAGAAATAATATCTTCTAGTGACATATCTGCACACTCTAATATGGAGTGCAGCGCTAGTCAAAAAGTTACCTCAGAACTCCGGGAAGAACCTGTGGAGTCTTCTGATACACTTGAAGCTAACAATAAAGAGCTGATTACCAGCCGTGAAACAAAGTCAGCCAGCAAGCCCAGTGGACAAAATATGAAGATGAGCTCAACATCACCTGATGATACATTCAGCAGCCAACCGGCAAATATTACACATGACGTAACCTCGTCTAGTGACACGTCAGCTCAGAGTGTAAGGTCTACATCTAATATGGAGTGTAGTAGTAGTCAAAAGAACGTCACCTCAGAACTTGTGGAATCTTGTCACAAAGTAAATGATGAGGACACTGAGTTGAAAAACTATGCGACACAGCCAAGCCCAAAAGCATCAGACTCCGGGAATGGGACATTTAATGTCGTGCAGGCCGCTGATTTGAGCGTGTCTACTGATTTAAATACTACTGCTTCAGTTTCCTACTCTCAGAATAAGACGCTTGATCTCCCTCCATTTAATGTAAGCTGCACCAAAGATGGGACAGGAACTTCAGGTCAGGAAGGTTTTGGCACCACTGAAACATCTCACATCACAAATACAAATTGCTCATCTGTAAAGGAATGTGCTCCATTTCCTGTGCAGAACACAACCTTTGAAAAGCATTCTCTGCATAAATGCAGTGGCAGCACAGTATTAGGGGAAGACCTCAAAAATAACACCTTTGATTCTCAACCACCCTCCAAGAAAGGCGACACAGTAACTTTGTTAGAAACAGTCCAGAGTGAAAGTAGCCAAAATGCTTCAAAGCCTAATAGCACAATAACTCTGACAGAAATGAGCTCATGTGATGGTCACCAAAGTGCTTCCAAGCCAAATGGAACAATAACTTTATCAGAGGCGAACCCGAGTGACGGTCACCACAATACCTCCAGGCCGAATGGCACCATAACTTTGTCAGAAACGAGCTCATGCGACATCCACCCGACGTCTTCGGAGAAGCCCCCTACACCTGAAGTCAGCAATCTAACCACTAGCCTTAAAGACAAAAATTTTGACGTCGCCCCCGATCTATCAAAGCATAATGTGACGACAGATGCTAAGGACCGTAGTGCCAAGGAGGTTCAAACCCATGATGATGCTTCTGGAGGTGGTAGCTGTGAGACTAAAGATCTTTCAGGTCTG
>VUQG01045771.1:2286-21696 GCA_015106755.1 Etia nguti
TTTTCCAGTATTTTTCTTTTTTTTTTTTAAAATTTGTTATTTTTTTTTTTTTTTTTTTTTTTTTTTTTTTTTTTTTACTGTACTGAGATAAATGAAATGTGCTGCTGTATGCAGTTTGTCGAGCGCTGCTAGATAGGCTGCAGTTTGTTACTCCAATCATTTTGCCAGCTCTTGTGTCGTATAGAAACAGGGCAGCCTCATCTCTGAGCTGTCACAGCTCTGACTGGGATCAGCCTTATTACAATGATTGAGAGAACAGCCCTTTGCAGCAGAAATACCATCCAAGGGGACTAGCATGACCACATTCATACAACCGAGTTCACATATTTGTCTTCGTTAATCCAATTCACTTCTCTTTTGTCAGGTTTTCAACCGAACAGCTACACAGTTATGCAGTTGGTGAAGACATAAAAGGACCAGATATTGCCAGAGGTTGCAGAATTGATGCAGTAAATGAGAATGTTTCATGTTGTTAGCGATGAAGGTCCCTCAGGTGCCGGTGCTTTTGAGCCTTTAAAGAATGCGATGATGGTGTCATTTAATGTAATGAATCGCTGACTGATTGACTGCTGATGGATTTATGTTAGCACACATTTCATCCAAACACTTTTTATATTATATAATCTTCATGGGCAAAATCATCCTTCATTTTCCCTTCTGACCTTCCTGATAATACTTTTATAATAGAAAGAGGGATGCTTGGGAATTAACAATTTTAGATGAATTCAGCATATGTTGTCTGCAGGCTAATTTGCTCTTGGGATCTTTACCACTTTGGCCAAATAGTGACTAACACCCAGGCTCGACAAGCCCAGGAATACAGAACGTCATTACTGCCTTATCTTTAGAGATGGAGCGAGGTGTCAATGACACTTCTGCTGCATGCAGGCAGCAGCTGAGCTGCGAGATGTCCTGGCACACAGCGCAGACTTCTTGGCCAGAGATTTGCAGCCCAACACCCAGAATCTTTACCTTATAATTACAGGAATAATTACTGCATATAGGGATTTCAAACTGTACTAATTTTTAGCCGGTGTCATTTGCATGTTGTTTTTATAGCTAAATATTTTTTCTTTGTCTCTTTTTCTAAGACCTCTTAGAAAAAGAGACAATTCTTGCAGAATAGAAAAACGAAATATTTGTGGTACAAAATGATATACTTAAATACTTTATTTCTGTCCTGCTAGGCAACATAAAGCAGTGGGAGAAATGTCTGATAGGCTAAAGACAGGAATAATGAAGAAAACAGCCAGTCTGACTATGACGTTCTTCAAAGAAAATTTAAGAACTGAAGAAACTAACCAGCACCACAAACCACAGCTTGTCCTTTTTAAGCTTCATTGTTGTTTGGCTCAACAAATTAACATATTAAATGTTAATTAAGGACTCTTATGTTGCAGGTTTTGTCACATTTGACAGAGCCAAGCTGGCCATTTCCCCTGTTACCAGGCTGTATGCTAAACAAAGTTAGCCTACCTGAATCCTACTGAAGCTTTAAATTTAACAGATAGATGAAAGCATGGTAACAGGATCTCATCCACAACTTCAGACAGGAAGTTAAGTAATTTTTTTCCAGGTACCATTTCTGTGATTTTAGCTTCCTGACCATTCATAATTTGTATTGATCCATGCCAAACTGGAATTCAAACCTCCCCAAGCAAATCTGAATCAAATCTATGTGCAGTGGCAGTGCCATTAAAAATCTCAAGGTCTATGAGTAGAAAGAAAGAAAATAGCCTAGCTACGATCTCCAAAAGTCAAACAATTTAAACAGGTTCTTTGTCTTAATTTCTTTAAAATTACAAATATGTTTATGTTTCTTAAAATTTCAAAACTTCTTGATTAACAGAAAACAGATTTTATTTATCTGTCTTTTTCCATTTTTAACTTGATGTTAATATGTGTCCATTCTTTGAATTGTTGTGGTTCAGTAACATTTAATATAGGGCAAAATGGTCTATTGTTCATTTGCAGTTTATGCATCAGAAACTGTTCAACAGATGACATTTTTCAGAGATATTGCAATTAAATTCAATTCTATTCAATGTTATTTATATATTGCCAAATCACAACAACAGTTGCCTTAAGGCATTTGTAGAGAATAAAGATATGATAAGAAACACTGGAAAATTGTCCGATTGCATCATTTGTGTGTCTTTGGCTGACTTTCACCTATGTTGGGTCACATATAGTATTCATTTAAACTCAGCCTGATTTTTTACCAATTACCCAAACCAGTGTTTAACTAAGGTACCGATTCTGTCCCTTTGCCACCAAACTCAACAAATTCTAGGAAGAAAGCAACTCCTTGCTAACATAGCTACTGGCTAATTTCCCTCTATTTAAAGTAGCAGCTTCCCGGCTAACTACAATCTTCATGTGTTGCCCTTACAATATGTGGAGTTTTTAGCCACGTGTTTGTTGTGCTGGGATTTGGGTTTTTGTTAAGGTGAGGGATTAGTGGAGTACCTCTGAAGCTAACATTTGCTACTGTTAAAGCATAGTGTCAAACCCACTATCTTTTAAAAAGTTATCCTACAATCATCAGGCAATGTTAAAGTATTCAGCTCTCATCTTTGTTTCTGCTCTGTATCTGCCATATCTGAAATTATCCACTATCTGAGTGCGCCTCTCTGCTTGAGAGCAGAGAGACAGAGGGTTCATAGAAAACCTCTTCACCTTCTCCCTTCACCCCTCCTTCTCTCCTCCATGTGTACCTGCAGTACTGGGCTGCACTGCATCACGGGTGCAGCTGAGGCCATGCCAAAACCCAATTTGGAACGTATCCAACACTTCATTGGAAAGTAATGGTTTTCACTGAACTGAGTTATGACCAGCTGTTTGCAGACAGTCTGTGACATACTGATGGAGCAGAACACCGTATGTTGCTTTCCAAATCAAATGATACAAGGAGTGTGACAGTGTGGAGAAACATCTGTCATTAGCAATTTTCAGCACGCTCCACTAATTCTGGACAAAATACGCCTAATGAAGTTACTGCAGGAAACTTCAAATATTGTCAGTGCAACAAGGCCATAAGAAGCCAGTGCTCACCAAGGCCTGTAATCTGATTCATTTGTTGTGAGAAAAATACAGAAGGAGGAGTGTAATTGTTTTTGATCACGATGTTTTTAAATGCAAATCACAAAGATTCTTCTTTAATCCCGGAACAAAACCCCAAGAAATCAAGGACGAGAGGGTGGCTGGCTCGCCTTCACTGATGTCCTCTCCCTTGTAGTGCGGCTTTATACATGGCGTTTCCGTATGGGAGAACACAAAGGCTTTGATGAGCCTGGTTATCAAGTCGCCATATATACAGTACATGAAACTGATGATCGCCTGTGTTCTGTCATCTGCAGAATGAAAGGCTCGGTTCACGGTAAAGAGGATTTTGTTATCTCACAGGTTGTTCCTTGAGTGAATTTAAAATGTGTGAATAAAGTACATACATACATACAATAAATTAAATAAAGTATATATATATATATATACATATATATACTTGAAATTTATTTTTTATGTATTTTAATTTAATTTATTTACCACAAATAGGGTTTCTTCCTCAGTGAATGACGGCTTGATACTGACTTGAAATGTATACTATAAGTCTAGCACTAACAATATTCATTTGGCTTCCCCATGTTTGCCAGTTTCCAAGAACTGTTCTCAATTTATTCAGACTTTGCTGCGAGGATGAGAGGGTTTGTGACAGGCAGCTCTGCTGAAAGTGGTCCTCTCCTCCAGAACAGTTGTTGTAGTGAGAAGTGTTAGAGACGGGTGGGCGTCTGGACCCAAGTATGCTGCTCAAACACGAGGCCTGTGTCTATCTGGCAGCAATCTCCTGGCGGCAGAAGGGCTATAAACCCGCCTGTGTTAATTCTGCCGTAATTATCATGGGTGCCACATGTTATGCAGGATGTCCTACCACTGCAGAGCCACTCAAAAGTTTGCAGTGAAATCCTTCCACACTGCTGCTTAAAGCTGTGGCAGACGAGCGGATGCAGAAGGTGACAGTTGGCCATTGTGATTAGAAAGGGCTGCTCCTGGAGCCCTGCCCCATATCTCATTTCCTGTCGTGGCCCTTTGTAATGATGTGTTTTATGCGGTGCATGTTGGTGAATAACTGGCTGCATTGAGATGACAATAATCACCCATAATGCCCCCAGGGAGGGGGAGGCCTCTCTCGGGGACAACATTAGTCATAAATATGCAAAACGGCTGCTGTCCTTTATTGCACGCTACCTCACAAACACACTTTGTTTCAGTTCAGGGTTGATCTAACTGCATTCTTCTATTTAAAAAAAAAACCCCAACATATAAGTTGCTATTTACAGAAGTTGATAAATCTGATAGTAAATGTGACTCCAGCTTGCTACAGTTTTCGTGTTGCTGAAAATCTGAGGATTTTATGCAAGGATGCACAAAGCCACACTGAGTTCAAGCAGAATAAGAATTTTCACTTGGCTGAGCACTTAAATAGTCTGCCGCTGATCAATTGCTACCATTACCATTACCCATCAATCTCAGCTTCAGTGGGAGCGCACCTCTCCACAGCTTCATCTTGAGTCCCTGTATCCCCCAAGAGAGGCACAAGCAGCCCCTCTCAGCCTGCCTTGGCCGTGCTTTGGCAGGACTACACGGTTTAGCACCCTGAGAAATCACACACTCCAGCCCCCCCCCCCGTCGCTGTAGAAGGCTTTGTGTCTCTCCCATCGTGACCTTCTCCCACTCCTGCACTGCCGACATCCATCTGTCAGAGAATGCTTTCTTCCTGTTGTCCTGTGATTCTGACAAGATCACCCACGTGCTCCCATCTTGTTACCCGTTTACAGGGAGACAAGCGGCTCGTGCAGCCATTGTTTCTTACACTACGCAGTAAACTGAAGAGCAATGCTCTCTAAAATATTTGCATGAGCACGCGCATAATCAAACTGCATAGGGTTCTGTCTGGACAGTAATAGCATCCACTCCGTAATATCACCGATAGTAAAATGAAGCCCTCTATTTTATCCTCTCAGCACGCTAATGAGTATTAACATACCCTCCTGTTTCCAGGAGGAGTTAGAGCAGGGCAGTGACATCTAGACATGTCTGTCAGGTTAGTGGACGTCTCCCCTCCCTAAATCTGCTGACGTTGATTTGTGAGCATAATGCCTGATTATAGGATGGCTGACAGATAAATTTTATCAAAATTAAGGCACAATTAAACATTTCATCTTTGCTAATTGCTGGCTGTAGATTTGGCAAGATGACCATGTGCTGTAGGAAATCAGCAACCATAACACATTTTAATGGGGCACAGCTGTCTTACAGCTTGGTAATATTTGCACAGTGCACCAGAACTGTAATTTATGAGACAGAAAGAGGGGGAAAATCTGCATTGGATTGGGTGCCAGAATAGATTTTGAATTTATATTCTTTAATGAGGTTTGGATTTGTTGCTGATGGTTGTTCTGCATTTAAGATCTATGCAGATGCCGTGGCGTCTTGGACGACGCTGTCGTTGTTTGTATTTCCTAAAATAACGTTAATGTTGTATCTTGCAACTTTGCACCCGCGGCTTTCAGATTTCTTTTGAGAAACTCACCGCAAGAGAGGAAGGTGGCTGGTTTTTGAGCATGCAGCCTGGGCAGACTTGATGGGTTCACGCTAAAGTAATCAGCCCCAGTATTCACTTCTGCCAACAAATAAGCCTGGGAAATTCACCAAAATGTGGGAACAGCTTGGGAACAGATTGATGCAGAAGGGTGAAAAAGGCTGAGACTGAGTGTGTGCTGAAATGGGTGTGTATGTGTGTATATGCTCTCAGTGCTAATTCCAACGCAAACAAGAGGAAGCTTCTTCTAAGTAACTCAGCTCTGGTGTGCTCCAATGGTATGTCTCCAGTGGGGTCTACCAATGCCTCTTCAATTACATGGAAGTTTGGCCACCAAATCCCCTATAAAACATACCCAGTGCATTGTGAGGAATATGAATTTTACGGTTTCCACACTGAAATCATCGGTGTTTATCTGAAAGTAGCTGCTTTGTGTAAGAATTTTCACTTCAGCAGGGCCCGGATGTTAGAGAAACATCTGTATGTTTCTCTTATACAGGGGCGTAGTCCTTACTAGGAAAATAGCACCATTCTTTACACATATTTGACAGGCTGGTGGCCTGCCATAGCAAAATGACGGATTGACTATAAAATATATTCATCTGACTTAACTGATATCATCCCATCACGTGGACCGGGCGAAAACTGACGAGGGTTGGGGTGGACTGTGCTGGCATGCTGCAGGCTTTGTTTGGTTGGAGCCCGCGGAGGTTAATTTAACTGCTGTTTCCCGGGTGACACCTTCAGTCTGTGACAGGCCTGCAAGGGCTGGGTGCTTGTGGCACTTTTCATGATACCCCACTGATCTGCAGTTGGGTCCAGTTCAGGTGCATCTCAGCACAGTAAACTCCCTGAAGGCCCTGGTGACCTTCTTTCATGAGTGATTATGCTCGTATTTACTGTAGTGATATAAAATAGTGACACGCGGTCGTTTAGCTTGTCAGCTGATGATTTTATATGTGAAATTTCAATAGAAAACAGACATAAGCTTGAGGATTCGTGCTTATGTGGAGTTATTTTTTTTTTATTAATACACATTAAGATGTGTTTACAGTAATTTTTAAAGTTGTCTTGCTTTAATATGATCAAAGTCATATTGCAGGCTGTGGCTGTGGAGAGTTTCCGCTTTGCTCTGAGCTGAAATATGACCACAGGCTGGCATACAGTATGTCAGTTTGTGCACCGTGCTGGAGACTGACGAGGGGGCTCACCCTCACAGATAGCCGGCTGTTGTCCTAAAACTGCAGCACATTGCCGTTATTGCTCCGGGACAGAAAATCAGGGACAGCAAAGGACAATGAAGTGCATTTTTCTACTGACAGCAACCCACTCTTAACAAACAAGCGCTGAAATTGAGAGGACTTCAGTCACACAAAAGAATTATGTAGATTTTTTTGTGTGTGGATACGCTACAGTGAAGGTTTTGAAGCATTATTTATGCAGGGGAGTGTTTCTACAGTCATTAGGTCAGCTATGCGCTTCAATAGTGCATCTTTGCTGAGGGAATCCAAACATTAGATTAGATGTAATTGAGAGAAATGAAGCCATGCTTCAAGCAGTTAAGCCTTTTGCATTAAAGCATACACTGAAATGCTCTTTGTTAATCTCTGATCAAGTGGGATATTACCTCTCATGAAGAGCTTAGTAATGCTCATTAAGGCGTTACACAGTAAATGCCTGAATAATTATGAATTCCATTTTGCCTCCCTTTATAATCACACAGTTTACCAAACAATGAATGGCATTAAAGTGAATGAACTTTTGGCTTCTAAAGGAGCATGACAAATGAGTGGTGACGTTACACATGTCAGTTTTTAATCCTGAACATACTCTTCACCCTCCTGGTCATGCAGTACATATGTCAGGGATAGGGACAACAGCCTCCTGCCAATGTCTCATACCAGGCTGAATCTGTTTGAATCAGACTCATGCATGAATGGACATTTGTGCACACAGACACTATTACGCAGCATAGTGCCCTGATTATTTTATTATGACAATTTCAAGGCGCACACACGGATGCCTCTTTATAGGCACTTATTAGTGTTGATCACCTACCCATGTGGTCACACAGCTTTTTTCCACGATCCTGCAGGATACTGTTGCTGTATTTTATAAAGGTGTGACATTGACACCATATGTCAATGCTCCTAGAAGTCACACATTAAATGACAATGTCTATTACATGACAATGAATACCACCAACAGCCATCCCACCTAACATTTTGCCACATGCCATATTTTCCTATTATTCAGGATTAGAAACAGGTGTTTGTGTGTGCATGTGTGTGCATGTGTGTGTGTGTGTGTGTGTGTGTGTTTGTGTGAGTGTGCAGATGTATTAACACAGCCATCGAATGCCCTGAGTAGATCTGTATTTGTTTTTTTGACAAGTGGTCCTGTGTGCTATGTGTGTGCTTATGCGGGTATGTGTGCGTGACAGCTGAAGAAGAGGACTGTATTTGTGGAGGAACAGCATGGCTGCAGAGAGGAGTGGAGATCCTGAGGGAGGCCTAATGGTTCCACTCCTTCCTGCACAGAGATAAAGACTCATAATAAGCGTGTATGCTCACCATCTGGCCCTGTGCATGTGGCCCTTATGGAGGCGAAAGCAGCACAATCTGTAAACGATCAGGAGCCATGGCGCTCCCCCTAGAGAGGCCGCCATGCAATCAAGGTGACAGATGGCAGCACCACTGCTGTGGCCTCATGGAGGAGATCAAAATCACCTTCAATAAACTCTGACTGGAATGGGCACAAGCCCCTCAAAAAGTCAGTTTGTCAGTCAAACTGTGGCAGCTTGCTGAAACAGGGGGAACACACAGCGGTCCGTCCGTCCACCGCCTGATTTCCATATTTTCCATCTGACTGAGCCTGAACTGTGATCTTTCTCCAGTTGTCCTCTCGACTCGTGCCGGCGTGGGCAAGCTGGCTGCCAGGACGAGCAATGCTACTGGGGGAAAATTGAGAACATGATGCTGCTAATGTGGGACAATATCAGCCGATGGTGGTAGACAGACATTAAATAACTGACTCGTAATCTATTTCTGACACGACAGGACCCCCGTGTTTTGCCTCTCTGTGCTTATCTAAGTATAGATTTACTCACACACAGGCAACCACACAAAGCCCGACACCACTGTGCAGCATATAATACAACTCATTATTGTAAAATAGCCTTACAGTGCGAGGAGCAACTGTCCTGAATCCCTTCCCTCTGATATTTTTTGGTTTAAGCATCTGATGAAGCAGCATGGTCCGGCCTCCGCACCTTGCCTGCATGTGCGTGTTTCTGTCCTGAGCATGGAGACAGAAAATGCTTGGGAATGCTATTTCACACATCCCCTTCATCTGATGCGCAGCTTCTGTCAGTGATGTGAGAAAAACAGCCTGACTCTCCAAGCTTTATTTGCACCAGTGCAAAAGTTCAAAATTGAAAGCCATCTGTTCAAAAAAAAAAAAAAAAAAACTAATCTAGGCAGGGAGAGCTCCTTCCAAGGCGGCCCTGATTGGATGCGTTTCTTGTCTTTGAACTCCCTGCCACACGGTTCACAATCAGCTCAGGATATTGTCATTTGCAAAAATGTTGGGCAAAAACAAACCCAGTCAGTCTTTCCATTAGTACTAGATGTTTCTGCTATGCTTTTTGAACTTTGCTTTTGAACATTGCGCTGCCTTTATCTTATAAATTCAGCTGTGGGCACTTTTATTGTACATAGTATATCTGGATACGGGGTCCTAACCATCTTCACTCTTTAGTTCTAATAAAATGAGAGGCCTTAAGTACTTTCACAGAAAATCAATTGTCCTCTCTTCCACTGCTGCCCTTAAGCACTCACTTAGTTAATTGCCGCACTTATTTGATTAATTAGATGTGTTCCATTGTAGTCTCTCTTTACCTCCTATGTTTTATAGAGGTGTTTCAGAGTACTCTTAATCATCCACTTTTAAACATTTTACCATTGTTAAATATGTGCACTTTAACTAATAATTAGATCAATTACACTAATTAGTTTCATAAGTTGAACTGTAAAATACTGAAGTGGCTTTTATGTCTCATATATAGAGTGTGCTATCTTTGTGACTCCAGTTTTAAATCTGTGACCTGTGGCTGGTCTGGACGTTGTACGAGAACATCAGGGCTCTCATCAGGTCATCACACTTCAGGTTAAAATAATAGTACTTAAAATTCAACTAATCTCAGTTGGTTTTATTTTGCTGATAAATATCAGATGTAAGATTAAAGTCCTTAAAGCAGAATTATGAGGACTTTTTGTATGCCCTGATCAATCAGACAGCTGTAAAGAACTACTTTATTTTATTTTATTTTATTTTATTTATTGTTACTTTTAATGTGCTTCAAACTGACTCATATGTAGCTAAGTCCTAACTATGGCTCTATTTAGTAACCAGTTATCCATCCCTTATTTATTCCATAATTTATTCCAAAATCTTTGCACTCTGCACCATTGCGCACATGAATATGACATGCATGTTGCTACTGTCTGTATTGAAAAAGAAAAAGACTTGAGCTCAATTCCTTGTATGTGTACACATACTTGGCTTTTTATCGCCTTGGCTTTTATGAAGAGATCCCCATTTTATCACCTTCTCTGAAGTGGGACAGAAAAAAAAAGTTTTTTTACTCTTGCATGAATTGCTCAAACATCTTTCAATAACCCTTCCTTCATTAGATCAAAACCCAAGGCTCTGCCTTAAAATAGGTATTCTTTTTAGTTTTGCAATTAATTGTAACACAAAGTAACAAACCATCAACGACACTCTGACACTTTGTCACACGGTGGGGTTGGTTGTCACTATACCTTTCATAGGGTTTCAGTAAAAAAATGGTGATTTTTTGAAAAAAGTACAACTTTTTAATTTATTTGTTCATTTTTAGATCTAGAAATCAGTTAGTTTAAAAGTGAATACCACCTACTGGCTTTGTATTTAAAATGTGAATTTTGAACAAGTAAAAGTTATTGTGACTTATGAACAGAGAAATTAGGGGATTTACAGCGTTTTAATAACGTAGTATTTATTAAAGCCACATAAACGACCGAGAACAGATTCCACACTCCGCTGACTCTATTTTAGAGTTAACTGAAGTATCATTGATATCATTAAAAAAAGGCAGATGTTCCCTGTATCTTTAAAAAATTAACAATCTTTATGTGCAAGATTTTCCAACAGGTAATTTGCATAATAGTGAGCAAGTCAGATGAAAATGAACTACATCGGTATCAAACTGACTCTAAACTTCTCTCCATTTTAAGTCTAGATGCATGCTTGATTATTCAGGTGAGGAAAGTTTCTAGTTGCTAGCTCTGATTTAACAACCCTGTGCCTCACTCAGAGTCATAGAAATCAAATGTATATCTTTGGACTGCCAAGAGTACAGTCTTTGTGAGATTAGTTTTAGCAGGCAACACACTGAAGCCATATTTCCTTGGGATGGCTGTTGGTGTATAGCTTAACACAAACCATTTTGCCAACAAGGAAACAAAAATGATCTCTGCCTTTACATGCCTAGCCACAAAAACATATTTCATACTCAGGGGTTTGGTTTTTAAGGACCAGTGAGAAAACCATCCCCAATTGACCTCTTGATAAACATTTTGTTCTAGCTATCACATGGTTTTAACTTGCTAGCAGAATCAAAGCTATTACCTTCAGCATTATAATAAGTGTCTTTTTTTAATGACTAATATTGTGTGAACTTTTAATACAAAAACAACAACATTAAAAATAACTCTGACCTATGAAAATAGCAGACAGATGAGAAAAGGCCACAAATAGCAAGATTAAATTTGACCACTCCTTTCATGTTTCCTTTTGAGTGACTGGGAGTGGGCGGGGTTTGTCAATTAGCTCACCGTTTAGCCAGAGCATAGCCACTTTTATGTTTTGATTTTCTGAAATTCTGGTTGGAAATAGTTTAGGGAAGTGTCCCATAACAGCAGAGACGTTTTTCTTGTTTACTCGTTTTGTTCTGTTTTTCTGCAACATAATGAAGTCCCGCGTAGTTACAACAAATACCAGGAAGCCCAGGTAAGCTAAGTTTCCAAGTATGCACTGCTGTCGTTCTCACTCCTGCTGAAAACGTGTATCTCGGATAAACACTTTTCTTTTTTCAACACTAGTACACATTTAGATTTTTTTCCTATTAAATACAACCTCCCGTCCTCCTCGCCTCTTTTTACGCATTTGTCTCATTTAAAGTGGAGCCCATATTGTATAAAAACATTACTGTACTGTCCTTGAGCTTCTGGCAAGTACAGTAATGTTTTGGCAGAGTTCATGGGACACCACGTGTTTATCATTGTAATTGAAGGGTTGCTCTGTTGATGTTGTAAGCATTTTAATTGGAATTTGTCAGAGTTCTTGTTTATTCTGCAGTGTTTCTGCTATAGTTTGTTTTTGATGAAATAATGCATTTTGCACAAGAAGTACAGTTATGTGCATGCCTATTACCTTCTTCTGTAGGTACTGCTGAGTATTTTACATGATGACAAGGGGCTGTAGAAAAACAAAGAAGCTCATGTTTCCTAAGGCCCTGGTTAATCAGAGGCTCATGCCTCACATCCTGTAAGCCTGCATATTAAAATGCAAGTGTTTTTGGTTGGATCTAACTATATGCAAATTAGTCTTCCACCTCGCTTCTCCACTTGCTTGCCTGGAGTCCACTCCCACAATCCTTTGGATCCACAAGCCCCAGTCACTTACATGTTTTCTTGTTGCATGGAGGGAGCAGCTCTGCTGGTTGCAGGTCCACACTGCTGAAATTTGTGTGTTTTGTGACACACAGTTTTTTGTGAATCAGGAGGATCAATGCTTGGGCAGGGAACTGTTTTCAAGAGGACAAAAAAGAAAAAGTCAGAGCACTTAAAAAAGAATCCACATTGCCTGGAGCACATTGGACATTGGCAGGTGCTTTCTGTTAAAACTAAACAAAACTAAACACAACATTTAGATTAATACTTGTTTGGGAGCTTTGATTGTACTTGAAATAGTAGAATGAGTGAAGTTGACATGATCATTGGGGATCTGCTTCACACTGTTTGTGTGTCACACAGTGAGCTCTTGAGATGGGCAGAGGATTAACGGGCACACATGCACACAGTGAAACAGAGTCAATCAGAGCAGCAAACCAGCAGCAAAGACTCACACACTGAGCTGAAGTGAAAAGATGGAACAAAGATGACATCCTTTGATTTGACTGGTGTTGTCAGCAGCTAATAATGTGTTGCCCATGTTAGATGAACCTTGTTCTGTAATTGCCAGCTCTGAGATGTTGGCCTTGTCCCTCATGTTGTCAGGACTTGATCCACTAGTTTGATACTGTGAAACCCTATCTGTCTTTTTAAGTGGTTTTTTTTTTAGGGCTGTCTTTGGTACAGCCTTGGCTGTGGTGTTCAATGTCTGTTTCTCTCAGGATGTGTTGTAAAAAAAAAACCCAACAACAACAAGAAAGCATGTGAACATGTTAAAATGTTAAGAGCGTGGAGGCAATCCTTAAGAGAAATGTTCAGTAACTGTAGAGCCAGCTGGGTTTGTTTCAGCAGGCGATCCACTTGACCTCAGAGCAGGAACAGTGTTGGTGCTAGCAGATTAATAAAGCAAAGTATCATCAGCTGCAGCGGTAGCTAATAGACCTTTCTCAAACCAGACATTTTGTCTGCTTTGGGGAGAGCATAGGTGGGATTAATGATGGCTCAGTTGCATTAAGTGTCCCTGTCAGCCATGACAGTTAACCAGCATGCACAAAAGCATGACCTCCTCTAAGTAGAACGCAGCCCTCATTAATAGACCCGAGTTTTCCCTACTGTGACAAAATGTCTGGCATGAAATAGATCAGCGCAACCCCTAGACAGTACAGAAGGCTACAGTGCAACACAGCCACTGATACATGCGCTAACGAGGAATCCAGGACTTGTTTTCCTTTGCGGTTGTGTTTGAACCCTGTCTGGCTTTCAGAACCACACATTCCCTCCAAATTTAGTGACAAAATGTAAAGAAGGGGCAATTGGGTTAAACCTTAGTGTGAATTTTGGCTTTGAGGGCATCTCATGATTGGCTTAAATCACACTGATTCATGAGTGAGCTTGCACATTTCCCATCGCTTTGTCAGATGAGGATTTTAATTTGAGCCTCACCTGATGGATGCTAGTAATTTATGCTGATTAGAAATAAAGCATCATATTTTCCTTTATCTTCCCCCACCCATCTCAACAGTAGAAGACTTTTTTTTTTTCTAGAACGGTACGGGGAGAGCAGTTGATTAGTTGTAATGTGACCGCTGTACCCCACAGGCTGAAATTTATGTCCTCTATTTGAAGTGTGGCTGCGCGTGCTGTATACATCAGGTTTGTTAATGAAATTTGTCGCCAGGAGGGAGTCGGTGGCGGCGGTCGTTGGGCGCTTTGACACATAATCCTGTGAAATCTAACCTTTCAAACATCAAGTCAGCACAACTTTAATTGTAGCATTAATATTATCCACATCAAAACATTACACAGTGTATTACTTTATGGATTATTGCTGTCAGACTGTTGTAGAAGGAATTAAATTACCAGTGTTTTATTTAATAATTTCCCTGTTTGCTTTAAATGCTACACAGGCACGTTAGGAAAAACCGTTTGTTTCACAGGGGCCACATCAGGAGTGTGACAGTGTGGCAGCACTACCTGTGCACGCTCTGTGTGTGTGTGGATGAGTGGTAAAGTGAGGTCAGTACTGCTCTGCTCTAACATGTGGACCTGTGTATGCTGCTGTCCTCTCCATCCTGTCTGTGAGTGCATGACTGACAGGTGTCAGACTTGTCATAGCAATCCAGGCTGCTGTGGGTGAGATGTTTGGGGACAGTGAGAGATGGAGGCAGTGGAGGAGAGGGATGGCGAGAGAGTCTGTCATTTCATTCAGGCTTTTCTCTTTTATGACACGCATCCTCAACCCCGTATTGTCTATCAGTATCAGCAGATGACTGACAAAGGAACTGCTCAGCTACAGACAGATACACATCGGGACTGTGTTTGTGCCTGCGCCTGTGTGTGTGCACTTGTGTGTGTGTGTGTGTCTTTGAACTTTCATGGATGAATGCAAGAGTTGACGCATTAAAAACAATGGCATGCCCCCACTTTGCGAGATCAGCATATCCTCACATCCTCACAGTTATGATCAGACCTTGCAGTATGTGCACAAAACACCAAACAACTGAGCCTGCTGCCTATCCGCTGCCTTCACCTCTTTGCACTTGCTTCAGCCTGACCATCAAAATGCTGACTGCTTTCCAAAAACTTGATTTCACAAATGGAAAAACAGCATCTGCTTTCCTACAGCTTCACATATGGCAGCCATAGCTTGCTCATATTAACTGAAGCAGGTAAGCAGGGTAGGGGGTTGGCCCCTGGGGACCTTGAACAGAGGGCCTGGCCCTGGAGACTGTAGGGCCACTCTGCAGCAAGGACCCACGCGTGTCCAGAGCCAGATGAACCTGCATATTAAATGAGGCCACAGAGAGCTGGCGAACATGAACATGGAGAAAAGTGGAGGTTGTGCATCTGCTATGGTTATTTTAGTAAATAACAAGAGAATATAGATTCACTCATTAGCAAATTTAATTTCGATTTGCATACCTATCGTTCCCACATGAAGATTGTTTGCACAGAAGTAAAACCACTGGTTAAAACCACTTAATTTATGAAAAATATTAGTGGTTTTAAATCTTTTAAACCCAGCATCTGTGACGGGGTAGGATAGATTATAATTAACTTTTAACATTTTCAGCAGTGTTTATGTTAATGTTTGATTTTGGACCCAGGAAAAAATAACTTAAGTGATTTATTTAAAGTATGGGCTGCATATATGAAAGGTTTACTGTGATATCCCAGTTAATTTCTGAATTTGAAGCCTTGATATGAGAAATTTGGACTTACCCATCTTGTTTTTTTGAAAGCGGATGTGACAAGTAGGGGGGAGAAATCACTCCTCAAAGATCCTGTGCTTTATTTATGGAGCCATAATCTACAACATCATGCTGTATTAAATAGATTTGAAGCTATCTGCTGAAACATAAAGTCATCAGGAAACTGTTTACTGAGGTTATAAAACAAATAAACATTAGAGTCATTCTCTCCTAGACAGTCTAACTTATTCTTACAACTAGAGGAATCGCATCCTCCGCTCGTGAGTTTGAGGAATTTCTGCATTGGCTTCCCTTTTCAGCCCCAGAAGCAGCATCCATCTTTAATATACAGTCTGTTGTTTGAAGGTTTTCTCGTCATTGTAAGATCAGGGCTTTAAAAAAACCCATTTTGTCCTTGTAGTATAGTGTGTAATTGTGCCCTTGCAGACGTTTCATAAGAAAACAACTAACATATTTTGAAAAATTAACATGTTGGCTATGTTTGTGCCCTGACTGATTTATAGTTGATGTTATGGTTCGGTCAGTTAGGTTAAATGCAGAATTTCAAAAGGTGCTGTCAAACTGGACCTATGAAATCATCCAAATTTAATCAAATTAAATGTAATCTGATTCAGAATGTCTTCTTTGTTTCTTTTCCATTTTTATTTATTTATTTATTTTTGCGTGGTGAAATCATGCCAGCTGCACAGAGGAAGGTTTGGCTGTATTGAGTGCAAGGACGGTGACAGAGGTCAGTGACAGTGTTTGAAGCTGTTTAATTAACAGCTAGCTTTGTGAACTGCAGCTTCCAACCTGCTATCCACACTAAATGCCCATAGTTTATGGTTATGTTTACAACCTGGGCGGGTTTCTGGTGTCTGCTGCTTATTTGCCAAGCCACATGACTAAAGTTTTTAGACAAATTTTAATTGTTGCACTTGCTCTAATATAACCAATTCTGTTTTATGTGTAGTTGTCATTTAGTTGTCAGAAGTCTTGTCTCCCTTCCCTCTGCTCTGCTCTGCTCTGGTCTCCCGGTGGCCTTACCGGTGATCGCAGTGTGACAGATCGTCCTTGGGGAGTAGGGAGCACCGTTTACAACCCTTTTTGGTGTCAGTGCCTCCTGTCTGTTGTAATTTCCACCTGATTGCTTTACCTCAAACACTTGCACCGCGCTCACCCAAACTATACAGATAGCAGAGATCTATTATGCATATAGGGTTAATAAGATGTGGCAGAGTGAGTGGTGGGAGCAAAGTACATTTTTAGCCCAGGATTCAGAATTTCAACTTTTATGCATGTCTTATTGTCTTACATGTGCTCTCAGACCCATGAATTGTAGATTAAATAATGCGGTGAAATCATTACCAGTATCTGCCTGTAGGCCACGCAGAGTAGAAATTTGTAATGATTGCTAATTGCCTTGTTAGTATGAAAACAAAGCAGCATTTTTTTTCTCATGCTGAAGGGCTAAATTACCAGGAAACAAACAAGTGGAGGGGAACATGTGAATAAGGATGTTTTTACATGAGCATCTGTGGATACAGCTGCTGCTTGCTCTGACCATCCTGCCTTCTCCTCTCTGCTTCTCTCAGGCTCAAACAAACAAAGCCAAACAAGACAGCATCCTCATGTGCCTGTTTTTGGGTAAGTGTTGTAATCTACAGGCTGAGTTTTTTATGAAATAATTTCGTGGCTTTTTTTTTTTCTTCTGGTGAGCAGATAAAAGCCGTCACAATGTACCAGAGTAGCAAGTCTCTGTTTTATGGGTTTGTTTTTATGTTTAGAGCAAGTATAGTGCAATGTTACCACTACTGTATCTTCTGCTAATGATGGAGGCAAACAGCACCTTGGGTGTTTCTTTCCTCTTCAATGAATCACACTTTCTGCTCTGATTAAACACACTCGATTGTTTCCACCGTCTTTTACCCTAAATCTTCCTCGTGCCTCTCTTCATCCCCAGAGAACTGTGTTTACCTCGGCAGTCACCTGCTACTGTGGGAGGCAGAATGAGATCCAGGGCCCTTTTGTCCCAATCAGCTTTTCCTATCAGGCTAAATGCTCCCCAGAGACCGGGCTTATTACCTGACACAATTCCCAGAGTAGATAAATAGCTGCCCCCATGTCTCAAGTCGAACCCTGCTTGTGGGGGCTGGGGGTGTGAGTAGTAGACAGACAGCTTGGGGCCCCAAGAGATGAAAGGAGCCCACAGCCTTATTGACATTTTAATCAAAAACAGTTAGCACTGAATCAGACTGTTTGCAGGCAGCGAAGCAGGGAGGTTTTTCATCCGGGCCTGTTGAAAATATGCAACGATTGAAATGCAGACCTTGCTGACATACAATTTACCTGCTGTCAGTCTGTATGGGCCTGTTTTATCATGAGGGCTTGTTGTGATGTCTCCCACACCGACTCTCCCTACTCACCCACCCTTTGCATCTTCTGCCACCTGTTTTAACCTCAGCTACGTAAAGCTGCACGCTTGAGTGTTAAATCTGCGTGCAGTTGTCTTTCAGGCTGATGAGTCTGTGGAGAAGTTATTCTGAGGCCATCATTTTTGAACTATAGAGAAATCCTGTGATCAGAGTCTCTGAGGACAGCATCATTTAAAGGTTCTGCTTTGCAAAGAGATCGTAGAGGTTCTTAGAGTTATTCGGCTGATTATGTCTGAGTGGTTGGACGCATGCTATAACCTTTTTCACACATTTTGACATATTACTGATAGCATTAATAATGGCTCGGTTGTACTCAAGCATTACTGTATGCCATGAAAGTGTGATAGTGAGCCAGTGTCAACTTGTAATAACCTATGAAAATTGTTTTTGCATACTTGAGTTGGTAATGGGATGTAATTCTCATAGCTTTCAAATATCAGGCTGAGCACAGGTCTGATAAGAATAAGTGGGACTTTTGTGTGGTCGTATGTGGCCTTTAAATGTGAGTGACTTCATCAACAACAGCAGTATTTGTTGTTTCTAACATGAACTGTTTTGATGTTTATTGGTTCCATGGTCAAAAGTAGCCTTCTACTGTAGCATCCACATTACTTTGCTGGAGTGAAACTTGGGCTTTATCTTTGACTTGTAGTTTGTCTGTCCGTGAATTTACTTTTTTTTCCTAATAAACAATAAAGTTTCGTGCCCTCTCCTCCCTTCCCATCAATCCCGAAAAGCTGTTTTCTCATTAATCTGGTTTATATAGATGTGCATAATAGAGAAATTTACACTGGGACAGGTTAGCCAGGGGTTAACTTTAGTAATATTGCGCTTGTGGTAATGAGACTGCAACAGAAGGCCAAATTAAAAGCGCATTCAATTAGAGATGGGATTTGAACTGGTTCCAGATAAAAACTGGTTCAATATAATTCAATGCATTGGAGTCACATGTCTCCTGATTTATCGGTTCTTTATATCAGTGCTGACAAACTGCAAAACAAAAGATTTTTGTGAAGTCTTTTTCTTCTGCTCTGGTTTTATTCTGTGCTTATAGTTAATAAAACTGTTATTTTGACACTGAAAAGCCTGTAAACCCTTTTTTCCACACTTAAACTTTGAATTCAAGAATTCAAGAATTTAAAAAAAGACTGGATTTATATTTTTATTGTTAGTTGCCAATAAAATCCTATTAATATCTATCCACAGTTTTAAATTGACACTTTTTTTTTTTTAAAGACTTTTTAGACTTTTTAGATCATGAGATATCCACGTGGCAATGGGATGCCATCTTCTGGGACAGTTATGTCCATAATTTGTAGTTTTGTCTCTGGACACGACCACAGAGGGGTTTAAATTAAACAAATAAAATGCATACTTCTAGCTTTCGTTCAAAGAGTTTCATCACAATTTTGCATTAACTGTTTAGGAGTAACACCCTTTTTTTTTTTTTTTTTTTTTAAATTATTTTTACAAAT
>VUQG01045771.1:21716-49126 GCA_015106755.1 Etia nguti
TTTTTTTTTAAATGCATAGCTTTCAATTTTCAGAGGCCTAAATTCAACTTGACAAGTGAGTGACAAACACTTATGATGGCCAGGTGAAGCCTGTTCCTCTGTTATTTCATGACAGACCGACATAATAGTTGAAGTTAATTCAAAATGTTTCTATTTAATACCTGTCCACTAGAATTTTAAATACATGTCCCCAAGAGATATCAGTGTAAGTCTGGGAAGCAATTATTAGGCTAAAAAACCAAAATAAACCCATCAGAGAGCAAAGATTTCAAAATTTCTGGTGCATCCCTGCCAGCTCAGGAAATTCAAAAGGTCTGAAAGACAACAGAATAAAACTAAAGTGCATGATAACAGAATTATTTCCATGGTTAAGAAAAACAACCTCACAAAATATGACCAGAAGAAGACTCTCAAGGATGAAGGCATACTGTTGTGATGCTCTGCAATCAAACAACGCTTTCCTGAATATAAATATAGAGCTTTTACAACAAGGTGCAAACCACTAGCTACACTCAAGACGAGGAGGCCAAATTAGACTTTGCCAGAAAACATCTAAAAAAGTCTGCATGGTACTGAAAATCTTTTTGAATAGACAAAACCAAGATCAGCTTGTACGAGAATGATGGGAAGAGAAAAGTGGGGAGAAGGAGAGAAACACTTCATGATACCATATACCACATTATCTGTCAAACATGGTGGTGGCAATGTTGTGACATAGGTATAAAGGGCTGCTAGTGGAGCCAGGTCTCTGATTGGTCAAAGCTTCAGAGTGCAAATGGAGAAAGTCCTAAAGCATACTGCAAAAGCAACTCAACAGCTCCTCAAGGTAAAGAAATGAGATATTCTGCAATGGCCAAGTCAGTCACCTGCTTTCAACTCAATGAAACAGCATCGGGTTTTGTCCATGAGTTCTATGCTTCAGGCAGTCATTGACTGCAAAGGCTTTTCATCCAAGCATTAAAAGGAGTACTTATATAAAAAATGATGTCCAGTTAATTTTGAGCCTCTGAAAATGGGGTACTGTGCATAAAATGGCTGCAATTCCCAAACAGTTAATGCAAATTTCTGTAAAATCCCTTGAATTAAAGCAGAAAGTCTGCACTTCTGTCACATCTTGATTGATTTAAAATCCACTGTGGTGGTGTGCAGAGACCAAACTACAAAAACTGTCTACATCTAACAAATCATGAACTGTAAGCTGAAGTTGATAGGCAAGTGGAGAGGAAGTAAGTTTACCAGAGATGTAATTTCCAAGTTTCATGTGGGTTTTTGTTTTTACCTTAAACTGTTGTGAAACATTTATACGGTCAATAAATTAAGAATGCAGCCTTATAGAAATGTATTTCTCTTGGGATAATGTGTGTGCATATTTTATGTGTGTATGTCCATTTTTACTTTATAGTTTAAATCACAGTATGAAATATTTATCATAACATCCTGCTGTTTACTGAGTGGACACCTTCCAGCAGTTCCCCTCAGTCATGTCGGATTCCTCCCTCAGTATTAGAACATTAAATGCCAGCAATCTCAAACATTTGCATTTCTGTTATTTTTCATTTCGCACGCTTTAGTCCAACTCTGAAAATGAAGTGAACAATTTTCCACACTCAGAGCTACACAACTAATTGTTAAACACACTCCACTGAGTTTTAAAGATGTTGTCACAGACTTTTCATCAGACATTAACACGTGGCACCGATGATTTCATGCAACGCGCTCTTAACATCGTGCTTTTAATGATGCTCTGAAAAAAAAAACCCTTTAAAACTAATCATAAATTACTCAATGATAATGGGAGGAGGGAGAGCAGGAAAAGGCTTTGCTCCCTGACCGGTCATAAGTTGATCATCTTAAGCTCCAAGCTGCAGGTAGGCGGTGACAGCTGCTTAATTTGGTTTTGTCACCAGGGTGACTTAATCCTGTAGCGGGCCCCAGTGACAGCGGCCTTACAGACGGCTGAGAGACAGAACGGCACTCTGGTTGCCCGTTTACAGATGCAGCAATAGACACCAAGGTCACTTTAATTAACTGCCAAATTACAATTTAAACGATAATACTAATCACTCACTTTTGCAGTAGCAAGAAGCCACTGGCTGTCACGATAATTTAAGGCTGTGGGGGAAAATGGACATTTCCACCTCTGCCTCTCAGTAGGCCTGAGTCTGTGCTGCCATGTTTTCATTTGCTCTCTGTGTGGCTTTCAGATCACGAGCAGGGTGACCTAACTTGTCTCTGCAGCTTTTTATTACTTTTGTGTCTTCATCACTTTCTGTGCCTGTCTTATTTTTTCTCTCCTGCTGTATTCACCGTCTTTCTCTTTCTTTCCAGGCTTTTAAGGTACTATGTCTCTGTAAATATGGACACTTGGGGGTCTAAAAAATGATGCTGAACAATGAGGAAGAACACCATCACAAATTTTGGATGTAGAAGAAACTTGATTTTTCTAAAAAGCCCTAGCTCTCCTCCTTCAACTCTACTTTTTTCTGCTGCACTAATAACCCTGTGAGGTTTAAATCATCGTATGTGCTAACCCTAACCCTACTCCTACCCTACACTTTGGGAGAGTCGCACCAACCATTGCTAGCAAATGGTGCTTTGCAATATCAAAGTACAACAAATACCTGAGAATAAATATATATATGTATGTATGTATGTATATGTATGTATGTATGTATATGTATGTATGTATGTATATGTATGTATGTATGTATGTATGTATATATGTGTGTGTGTGTGTGTGTGTATATGTATATCTCACTAAATGTGATTCAGAGCATTTTTATGTATCATTTTACATAGTTTAACTGTATCATTATTGTTATTTTGTTGACTGTCAATAGAGTCCACATAACGGCACTGTTAGTTTGAAGTCCACACTTTTGACACAAGTTAAAATTAAGAGTCACTGAGGCTGCATCTTGCTGCTAGGCCATTTTAAATCCTTGTCCCCCTCCTCCATTGATTGTCTCTAATCAGCAAATCAACTCAAATACTCCTTGTTTTGTAGTCTTAACCTTTCTTTTGTCATGGTCTCTGTCATGAAGCCTCCATTGGCAGTGTATATACTAGGTAAGCTCCAGACTATGGAATATTTATTCAGGCCAACCTCCACCCCATTACAGTTACTGCCCATCTGCCACAGCTGCCACTCAGAGCCCTCCTAAAGGTTACTCATTTACATATGGGGAGGAAAAAGCTTCCACTGTAACAGAGTTTCAATCAATCAATGATTCATGATTAGTCCCATGTAAAATCTCAGCAGTGGGTTAAAACTCTGCCTGCTTGCCTCGTTGCCACTTTTCAAATGAGCTCCTGGAATGCCATGACAAGTAACTGGAAACAACTGCATGGAAAAATTCATAATATCTTAGATAAATTATGACGGGGTGCCTAAAATTGATTTATTATTGTGATCGTTAGCCATATGGCACAGACTGCC
Source organism: Etia nguti (assembly GCA_015106755.1). Classification (NCBI taxonomy): domain Eukaryota; kingdom Metazoa; phylum Chordata; class Actinopteri; order Cichliformes; family Cichlidae; genus Etia; species Etia nguti. Next base: position 25,156 of record VUQG01045771.1, read on the forward strand.
CCCCCCCCCCAAACACCCAAAAATCGGTGATTACAGGGCTAGGTCAGTTCAACCTTTACCATTCTGCAAATGAGTCTCAGTCTAGTCAGAAACAAAGGACAACAGAGATGGGAGAGTTTGGGGAGTCAAGATGAGAAGTACACAGATACATATATAAAATATATTTAATTAAACTACAAATAGCAGTTCACAAAATAATGTCACCTTCATTCAAGAGCCATTTTTGGCTGGAAAATCTAATCTTACTTACTTGCATAGTTACTTCTCTTACTTACGTACTAGGCCTGCACTTCCTTACATCCAGATTATAAAGTTAGACAGTTACGCAAAATTGTAGATTTTATTTTCATGTGCATTTTGCATCTGTTGCATTTTTGCAAATATTTACAGGTTGTCAATCCTCTGATTATACTCTCACAAAACTAAATTCTTCTACACTGTAAGTGAAAGATTAATAAACTAAAACACCAAAAAAAAAGGTTGTGTTGGTCAGACCGCACACACAGACAGTTTAAACCTTCTAAGGCCTCGAGATGAACATTTCTGCCATCGCCATTGGCTACAAAAACAGATATGATGAGGAGGAGCGGCTCATTGGCTAAAGACTCGAGCCACACTTAAGTCACTCGTTAGTCACCCATTAGCCAATGGGTGTCCGGTTTCATGACACGGATAATTCTCCATTTTGAAACACAGTTTAACCAAATTTTTTAAAATATTCATAATTTGAATTCTGTATAACCCACAATGAGTTACTGTGCCCATAAAGCCCACAGGAAAGTGTTTACAGAGGTCAGGACAGGAAGATGTTTTCCCATTGACATCTGTTGGGATCAAAAGGTTTTTAGCCATCGCTACCTGGTGGCCTTTAGGTAGAATGCAGGTCAAGGGCATTTCCATTCTGGCTTTGTTTTTATGACTTGGAATCTATATCCATATTTTAATACTGTCTCTGGCCTTACCAAGCAATCTTTCAGTTGGTAGTTACTTTTTTCCCCATTTTGTAGCCAAGATGGTGAACATTGATGCCCGTTTTTTTTTTTTAAGCGGAATGCAATCAAATTACCAAGTGTAAATATGGATCAGTGAGATTTAAGACACAGCAGTTAATGCTGATTTAACAAAATTGTTTTCAGGTAATGAACAGATACTGGGCTATATTAACATTCACTAGGAGTCATACTTTAACTCACTCTATGAATGTAGACGTTAAAATATTCACCCTCCTTTTATTTTAGAATTTGTCTCAGAGGTTTTTGGTGCTTTCAAAATTGTTTATATGGTTGACATTCTAACACACCAATTACTGATCAATTTTCTTTCAGTTAATTAAATTATAAGTCAACTATTATTGTACCAACAGGGATATAGTTTGAGGTTTTATTTTATATGAACTTATGTGCAAAAGTCTTGAACCACCTCTAATGTCTTTATGTTTTGCTAGGAAAATGGGAAATAGGTGGAGCGACTTTTGAAATGTGAAATAAATGGAATAAATGAAAATGACGGTATATTAGGCAAAGGTTGGTGCAATTCTAATTAGCTTGAAAGTAGATGTGTAGACATGAGCCTGGTTGAGTTAGGTGTCTTTTTATGCTTGAATGATTCAGGTCAATGTAAAGTGGCTTAACAAACAAACAAAAAACATTCCTACGAAAATGGTCAGGCACAAGGACCGAACAAAAAATGAGTGAAAAACAGCCAGAAAGTCTGGTTCCATGGAAGCAAAATATGAAGCGTGAAGATGATATTGAATAACATCCGTTTTTGTCTTTGTGTGGAATCTTTTATGTTACTATCATTTGCCCTCCCGAATCATCACCCCTCATACTGCACAGACAAAAGTCAAACCTTTAGGAAGAAATGTCCTGTTTGTAATTATTTTCATGTGACCTGCCAACATTTACATTACCATTGCCGTGTCATAATAATTGCCTGCCCCTCCCATTTGCTCAGGGCAGTGTTGTATTAGATTGTAATCTTCAACACTGTTTCCTGACACAAACTTGATGTGTCACCGTGATTGGCATGGAGGAGATGACATGACAGAGCTGGTTTTGGGAAACTGACAGATAGTTGGCAGGTTAAGGCTCCCCTGTTGGGCGCTGCGCTGCCTCAGGACAGTCACCTGTCAACTCAGGTGAAGGCTCGTCATAGCTGATGACTGGGAGCAGCAGAGTGGATATAATGGGATGAGCAGACTGACACAGACGTAGTGAAGGACTCCCTTTGTCTGTTGGCGAAGGAGTAGACCTTGCTTCAGTCAAGTGTGCCGCCATGCTGAATTAAGAGTATGAAGAGTTTTAGCACTGCATGTGATGTGTTGGCAATTATGTTCTGAGTGCACAATCGATCCAAGTTATGCTCAGACCTATGAGGTAGAGTGTTTATAGTCTGCTGCACATCTATTTGTTACACTAACTGAATAACACTGCAGTTATTTTGATAGATACAGCAGCAGTTTGTTTTCTGTCAGGAATTTATCATTGTATATGTTCACCTAACTTTTTATATAATAGATATAAATACAAATAACTTTTACCAATGTTGTCAAGGTGATCGTAAGTTGAAGTACTCACGTCTTTCTTCGTGAACCATCACCTAGTGAAAAAATGGTGTGCAATTTTCTTTTTTCTTTTCTTTTCTTTTCTTTTGTATAAGGGGGCGGGGATGTGTGTCGACCCGATCACTGTTGCCATTTTTGTTCAAGTTCCTCAAAAGACCGTCCTGCCAAGCACAGGGGGACCATGTGTCCATCAAAGTCAGGCTGATATGAGGCGTGAGGGCTGAGGCTTCCACGAGAGATGGAAGGATGGGACTGACTCATGCAGAAGCTCAGGAATCAGGATGTCACTCTCAGCACTGCACACTGCCATAGTATATCAGCCCACACTGATCCTATGGAGAAACTACTGGATTAAGTGCAGTATTTACCAGTGTCAGGTGCTGACGGTCACTGTTTATTCAGGAGGTATTTCAAACAGTTCTTAATTAAGACACCCCAGAGATGATTTAAAACACTGTTAAACCTGCATTTCATAGCATCAACTACAGTTTCTTATAGAAAAAGACTATTGGAATTTTAGTTTAAAATAGAAAATAAAACAAATATAACGTAACTGACTTTAACTGTAAAAAATAAACACAAATCATCCCATTTGTACTTAAGAACCTTTACTTTAAAAATGATCCTGGTCAAACAAAATTATCGCATGTACAGTATAGTTTTTTGCAATTTCCATTTATAAATTGGACAATTAATCCTGTATGAGCTAAACGAACTAATGAGCTAGAAAAATAGCTTTTCAGTGTAACTTAAACTTGTGTACCGTTGATGACCTTTTGTAGGTCTTTTAAAGATATTTTTTGATGATGTCTGTTGCAGGTCTCACATTTTCCCCCTTGTTGACAGCACAGTATACTAAACCAGCTGGCGCTCACGTGCCCACTGTCCACCTTTTCTGTATTAGCAGCTCGAGCAGCTCTACATCTTGCTGTCTGATCATTTCAGTCCCAGAGGCCCTGAGTGTCTATCAGTGTGTCCTCCCAGCCGCTGTGAAATCTGGATATAATCTGTGTAACTTGCTCAGATTATCCATCTTCATGGGTAGATACAGACCTGTGTCACTGGAGTGCTATTGGTTCAATGTACCCTTTGTGAAGGCGTCTACATCTAAAAAGTCATGAGTCACACTTACCCCAAGCTTCAGGTCTAACCTTGCTTCCTCTTACTGATTGATCTATATATTATAAATTACAAATTAAGTCACATTAAGTCATTTAGTAGCCAAGACAGTTGTACATGTGTTATCAGTAACCCTTTATTTACCATGGGTCTACTGGTGGGCCCATTTTACAAGCGCTCTTTAAATGGCTGTTACTCCATTACCGTTTGTGCTAGAGGCAAAATTCAAACAGTTTGGGAAAGAAGGCGACCTTTACGGGGATTTTCAGTATGTCACAGTAACACAAGGTATTTGTAAGGTATTGCTATGTGTACACTTACAGAAAGAATCAGCTCTGGATAGATTTTACCATGTGTGCTTCACATTACTTTGTTCCTCAACAAGTTTTGGGCTAGAGAAAAAAATCAAATGGTTCCTGAAAGATGAGAATTATTTGTTTTCCTTTTACAGTCAGAATTACAAAGTAAGTCCATCAGGTCTGTATGAAACTTGGTCGATCGAGGGTTAAGGGATTCCTCAAAAACTCAGTTAATTTGTGGATGAATTTGTGCGACTGCTTGCTAGCTTTTTGTAGCATTGTGTCCTCCAGGTAACAAACAAAAAACAAAACAATAATATATGCAGCAGGCAGAAAATACGGCAGTAATCAGAGGTAATTGTGTGGTAATTATTGCAGATCACGTTGTGAAAAGCATGTTTTCATTTGTTCTCTGTCTCTTTATTGCTGCAGGTGATTTTTCAGTCCTATTTTGGTCAGGGGTGAGCTTCAAAGAGGACACCTGCATTGTAAATATTGACATAGGCACTTTTTCTGCTGTTGGTAGCAGCTCCTTAACAAATGTAGCTAAACCCAGCCAAAGGGAATTACGGTTCTCATTAGAGCTCATAAAGGTGTGGCCATATTTTGCTTTTCCCTCTGAGGGAATCAGTGTGCCGTCAGAAACCTCTTAATTAATGAGACCTCCATGAGAGATTAAACAGGCCAGAGCCTTGCAGATTTAGACCTTCAAAACAAAATAGTTTGCAGGAGACAGGTCAACAGTGGCAACAGCGGACGCCTCAAGGCTGTGCTGGGCACTTATTTGCTGTTTTATTTAGCGTGGTGTTTTCGCCCGATTGGGGGCATCTTAATTCTCTAAATGACTTTTTAAGTAGTGCCCCTGCACTGCGTGACCCTGCTGAGTGACAGGCCATTCTAATCCTTTTCACCAGGGAAAACAGGCTTTGTTGCAGCCTCTGGTCAGTTTGTTTTGCCCTTACAGCATTTAACACACTCGTAATTAAAAGGCTGAAACCAAAATGCTCTGTTCAGTCGGCGGCTTTGGGCTCTTTTTGCGGACATCAGCGGGGGATCGCTGAGGTCCTGCAAACATCATAAAATCCTTTTTTTAGTATTACATTGATAATAAACAGTCATGAAATGATGCAGAGTGATTCAAAATAAATAACTGCATGCTATTACAGTGTTGATTGTTGCGTTAGCGGGTCAGTTTTCATCAAACAGAGCGAAATTAACAGAACTTAAGCACTCAGACACAAAATTACATGTAATGTTGGGGATTCTTGACGGTGTCCCGGCTTGCCGTTTATCCTAGTCTTTTCTAGCCAACTGGGTGAAGGATACTCTGCCTGTTTCCCCACCCAAACTCTAGGTCCCATCTGCTCACAGAAAGGCACAGCATTTGTCAAAGTAGACTGGATAATGGCTTTGGCATCCTTATTATAATCTCAGCATAATCTTCATTTGTCCACTTTTGGCATCAGGACACTTCTGGGTTTGAGAAATCGGTCAGGACTCTTAAGTGTCCTCGTTTCGTTTTCATTAGCTCAAATCTAGGCATGAAAGCTCATTTAATTCCAATTTAAAACATGGTGGTTTCTGTATTATTTGGAGGCACACAGAGAGCTGAGGTTGTTTTCCATCCTGCTGTGATTAGCCTGAATAAAACTCCCTAAATTAAAGTGGTCATAGAAATAAACCCTCATAAATCTGTGAGTCTGATTTTGACCTGATCGCAGCTTCTTCCTGACACATTTCACGCATCTACTGTAACGTCACGATTGAGGCATTAGATTAAAATCAGATCCTTTCATCTCTAGGTTACCACTACAGCTACAATTAGAGTGCAGCAGTCATCAAGTCGCTTGGATAGTATTCCTGCTATCAGGGAGTAATTAACAGTAGAAAAAAGCAATAGAATAAAAGCTAAAAACAGCTAAACTGGCTTTATTTTCAACTTCATGCTTGTAAAGACAACAGAGGGACAAACTTCATATTATGTCTCGCTATTCTCCATTAAGGTTGTGGCTCTCAGTTGACTACTGCTCCCCCTGTATGTGGGTCACATACACTGTTTCCAGCTGCGTAGCCCAGTCAGCTGTGCCTTTTGCCATGCCCGCCAACATCTGCTCCACAAAAACAATATCCAGCTTTTAGCACTCAAATGGAGGTTACACCATATGCCAGCAAGCCACTTAGTTTCTGCCAGGGGAGCTGGGGCCTGGCCGCAATCGTCGAGGTAACAATGAAGGAGAGCGGTGCTGGAATATGAAGGAGAGCTCATTTTCCTCTTTTTTTTTTTTTTTGCTTTATCAAAAGTCGTCACTTTGGTTTCTTTACTCAGTTATTTGTTTTAATTTGATTTTTTTCCTTTTGTTCTATTTTTGAATGATCTATCCTTTTCCTTTTGCATTGTTTCCTCTTCAGCTGCTCACTCAGACCATCAGTGTGTGCCAGTGTGCATCTGCTCAAGGTGCTTTGGCAACATCACCTTTTGAATATTAATGCACCACCTAAAAACAGTTTGCCTGCAAGGTCTGCCACAAGGTCTGTTGCGGTGTGTGTATACACTCTAATGCCTGAGAATCATTTGTTGTAACACTGGTGCGCTTTTGCTAACGGGGCGGTTATTTTTCTAAACGAGTCCAAGCTACTTGCAACGGTCTGACTTCCCCTTTAAGAAACCTTGAAGTCCGGTTGCATGAAAATAAATTTAGCCATTTAAGGCCAATTAGGAGTGCAGATCTGTATAGTATAGGCTGAAGTGCTGCTCGCTATGCTGAGAGGTGATAATGGATTTTTAATTAAATGTGGGAACCAAAGGTCCCAAAATGGAGCTTGCAGCTAACCAAGCAGTAGCCATTTGGTGACTGTACAGACAAGGTCCATTATTGTCTCTGAAGCCTTGAGTCTCTTTTATTTTCTGTGGTCCAGCCACGGTGCAATCCTTTAGGACTTCCACAGCTTCTTTTTTTGTCTGGAGAAGTATGGAGTTAAGAAATAATCAGAAAAAAATTGAAGAATATCAGTTGTTATTGTTTGCTTCACAAACAAATCAGTGATCTTTTACCACGCACGCCTACACTTTATAGTACCAAGCCAGCGATTACCTTATTCATCTCTTGCAAGCTCTTGTCCTTGCTCAGTCTTTGGGGGTGGGTGGGAGAGTAGGGGAAGACAGACAGAGCCACGTGCTCAGGGGGTGGATCCACTGAGTCGCTCTGGGACGGCGGGTCGGGGCTGCCTTCTGCAGGTCACGGTTTCACTTGTGGGTATTAATTTGGGAGGGACAAGCACACAACAGCTGTGTGTGTGTGTGTGTGTGTGTGTGTGTGTGTGTGATGGCCATGGTGAGAGCTGTTGGAGGAAATGGTGAGAGGTGAGAAATCACCTTGACAGGGGCTGTACTGTATATCATACTTAGAGCCGATGCCACTCATGAATGCTGATTAGAGTCTACTGGGAGTTTAATTACTTTCTGGTTAAATGCTGAAGAGCAGTTTGTACAGGCTTGGAAAAAAAGATGGAAAATGTATCCGTTTTTGGCCAGTAAACAACTTTGAGTATCATCAAGTTACCAGCTGGTTGAGCTTAAAATAACAACACCACCAGTAAGAATCTAACCAAAGGGCTACGCTGGCAAATAAGATATATTTTTCCTGTTGAAAGATACTTTTTTTGTTTGCAGCATAGCAACATACTGTGAGTTATTTTTCAGGTTGTTTATGCCCACCTCTAGCTTGTATTTATTCAATCTGATTGCTATTTTTTGTCCAAATTCACACGTTTTTATCACGTCTATTTGATCGGATCACATCCGTCTGAGAGTCACTGCTTGTGTCGTGGAAATGCCAGCGCTTTTGGCAACGGCAGCAGATTTCTGTCAGCGTCTATCTTTGAACACCTCCCACATCATGTTCTGAGGAAGTGATTCCTGTCTGGTGCCAAAGGGGTGCAGTCCAACAACAAATGGCACTGGATGTCATGGTGATGGGGGGATGAGAATGGGGTGGGGAGGACTCCGCTCATCCACCTTCTGCAGGCTCTTTACCAGCAATAAAATTAATCTTGAAATCATCTTTGCTTTAAAGAGTGTAATGACTCGGAGCAGCGATAATGAGTAGCTGTGCCGCTGTATGGACTGTATGCACTTCCTTGGACAGTCAGAGGAGGGCAGTGCTTAAGTGGAAACAAAGCTGCCAGGGTGCAATCTGCTTCATGTGTGTGAAGTGGCGTGTGTGTGTTTATGCAAAGGTGTATCTGTGTTTGTATCATAGTGTGTGGCTCTCTCACAGCTCAGTGAGAATGTGTGGTTTGCTGTTATCTGCAGCTTGTAGCATTCTGCTGGGTGTCTCTATTGTGCTATACGTTACAATAAGTAACATGGACAAACTAGCACAGAAATTATGCTAATGAAGACAATGATTATGTTAATTTGCCTCTACCAGTCCAGTGCAATGATGCTGAGCCTGCATGATTATTAATAGGATCACAACATGTTAGATCACAAAGCGGTTAAGTTATGCTTCCGGTTCTCGGGTCAGTTTTCTTTGACACCAAAATTCACCATTTTATCACTTCATAAAACAATGCTAATATTTTAGGGTGTCTATTTCTTAAAATATGGCAAATTGTAAATCTGATGAAATTACTTTAACATAATGTTTCTGTAGGTAGGTTAGCGGCTCTCATCTCTGCTCCAGCTGCGACTTCTCAAACAGACAACTTCTGTAAAGGCCATTGCATGACTACCTCAAGAACGAGAGTGATACCTCGACAAATGTGTTCAGTCAGCAACCACGAATGGGCACAATGCATCACGGGGACATGTCAAAGAACTGTGATCCTGATCAGTGTGAAAAGTGTAGACGAGGATGTAATATTGAACGTCCAGATGGTTTCGAGGCAGAGACAGACGTGCTGTGGCTTGGCATTATCTTTAATTCATATCTGCTCAGCCGTTCTCCCTGCGTTGTTAGGCACTGGGAGACGTGAAACTAATTTTATACGGAGGACCAAACAAAGTAAGTTTAGTCAGTGTCACTTTGGCTGGCACTTCAGCTAATTTGTGTAAACAGTGTTGTGTATGATATAGTTCAACATGGTGAATGCTTTCTCTCGCAATTGGAAATGACTTTTTTGGGGTGTCTTGCCAACAGCTTGATGATGATGCTCAGAAGCCCCACTATGGTTCACGCCTCAGTGCTTTAAAGCAATTGTTAAGCTCTCTTTAATGACATGACATACACCATTATTGTGGTTGTCTCAGTCTCATATACTTGTTTATGTATTGTCTAAAGTTGTGAAATGTCAAATATTACACACGCTTTTCTTGTCTGTTTGAATTTCATTCTTTAAGGGTTGAAATTCATATAAACTCCGTATACTTTAAATAAAGGCTTTTAGAACAGACAAACAAAGCTTCATATACCCAGGACTGAGCTAGGCTGAAAAGTGAGGGTCTAGTTTTCTCTTTTCTTGGGCCATTATTTATCTAAATGAGTTTGAAAGTGAGGAGGTGGTGAAAGACTCAGATCTTGGTCACACTCTTCTGCTATCGATTGCTGTGCAGATGTGCTTGCATGTGTCGTTGCGACTGGCAGAAGATGAGAAAGTCCCGACAAGGGAACAGCACGGGTCCCTCACAAGAAAGCATGAATACATTGCAGGTATGAAAAAAGTACCTAATTGACCTAACGAGGGGGAGTATTCTTTATTAAGCTAATTTTCAGTGGGGGGAACGATTTCAGTGTCACTATTGATCAGATGTTGAGATGATGAACTTTCTCTCCTCGGAGGATAGCTAGCTTCTAACATTCAATGCATCTGCCTTTCAGAAGCAACTGACAAATGTATGTTAATGTGTTGGCAGGATTCAAAAAGTGAAATGAGGCAGCCCATCTTTTCAGATCAGTCATGTGTCACAAAGCCAGAGCCTCAGCTCTTTCCTCTCTCCTCCATGGGGCCGGGATGACCTCAATAATTAAGGGACAATTTTAAAATGCATTTCTAATTTTCTACCAGACTGAAAAGCTTTATCACGGAATAGCTGACAAAAACCCTCCCCTTGAATGGGGGTGACTCCTGGGCTTCCACTAAACTGGTCATGAATGCACAAACCATCTGTTTTTCTGGCCGTTTGTCAGTGTGAGCGTGGCGGAGGCAGCTGTCGGAGTGGCCCCGGTTTGAATGATGGAGCACACAACCTTTGTTTCACTCTGCAATGGCTTTGTGAGGTCTGGCTCGTCCTGCTCACGATGCCCTGCAATGAAACCAGGCGGGAGACGGTTTCTGTGTTTTGCCCCACCAGTCGCCACCAAGTTGGCAGAAAGACAGAGTCGGAGCAAGAGAGACAGACTTGGAGAGAGCTTGAGGAAATTAAATGAACGAAGAGAATGAATGAAGGGGGAAAGAAAAATGAGGGAATGGACAGAAGGGATGTGGTCAGAGAGTTAAAGAGAAGGGAAGGTGTATGGCCGGTGAGTGCATTGTGTTGGTGAATGAGGATCTGGGGCATTGTGTGCCGGCCAATCTGTAGCTCAGTGGGTGAGGTTGTCAAGAGCCAGAGCCAGGGATTGGGGCCAGAGGGCCAGGAGAGTGAGGTGAGAATGTGAGAGCAGCCAGCAGGGTTGGGGGGGGTGCTGCAGGAGAGTGGAAGCATGAAAATATCGTATGGTAGTAAAGACGGGAAGCGTTATTAGGAGCATCAAAATGTTGATTTGTTTTGGTTTTGTGCACTGCTTGAGTGATCTGCTTAACTCTAAGAGTTTCTAATGTATGTTGGTAATTAAAAGCAACACAATTTTGTCTTTAATTTCCATTTTACTCGCATGAAAAAGGTGTTGCTGGTGTTGGTGGGAGTCCATGGTTGGCAGCCAGGAGTGCAGAAGGAAAATTCCTGTTAATTTGAGGCTCATGGATACTCAAGGTTTCTGCCAGGGTATTGCAAGCTTGTAAGCACGCTGTGCATAAGTTGACCGGTGCCAGGCCAAAAGACCTATAACTGTTAAGCTAGCTAATATTTCTTATTACCCTGCTGTTCCCATTAACTGTTTTACACACATGTTACACGCCACAACTTTTCTGCACTTGCACTGTACTTTTTTTGACATACAAATGAGCATATAATCATGAATTCTCAAAAAAAAAAAAAAAAAAAGTTGATACAGCCATAACATAACTCCTGTGATTCTGTGGTTGGTCTTATTGTTTCTGGCTGCCCTAAACCTGCCGCTTCTCCCACTTTGCAATCATAGTGAAACACAGAAAATAAAGAGATCATTGTTCGTTACTTGGCTTGGACTAAGAAGATTGGCTGGGACTACATGAATACATTTTGTCATGTGTTTGGAGCAAGAGCAGATTCATTCAAAACTAGATATTTCCGTGTAAAAATACAAAACCAATATTTCCGTGTAGAAATACAAACTTATTTGGGGTTTTTAATAACACTGATTTTATTGCTCTGCATTTATATTTAATATGTAGGTTTCCAGAGTGATGACCGGTGATGATCTTACTGAGAAATCGAATAGAATGATAAGAAACAGAAAGGAAGGATTGTTGTTAGGTTGTTATGATTTTTTTACGCTGATACGAAAAAGATTGGTACCGGCTAAGCCCATCAAATTTTAATTTTATTCATATCATGCGAAATGTGTATTCTGCAATTTATTTATCGGTTTTTTTACTTAGTATTCCCTTGGACAATTTCCTGTCCTCTTTCCTGGTACGATTTAACTCTTATTTGAAATTAATAATGACTGTTATCCCCTGTGTGGGTGACCTGACCAGCATGACCTAATTGCATACGTTGTTGTCCTGGCTGAAGCACTTGACCGGAACAGAGAGGCTGTGAGTCCACACGTGTGGGGGTGTAAAAATAAGTTCTGTGTGTGTGTGTGTGTGTGTGTGAGAGAGAGAGAGAGAGAGATGTACACCATTGTTGTGTTCATCAATCTGTTAAAGCGGCGGCATTCTTGCATTCACACATTGCTCACTTTGAACGATAATGTTCCTTATCGCTGTTTAGGGCATTCTCCATACAGACGACAGCCCACGGTGACGCTCACTGTAGGTAGCAGCGGCCTATGTCTCTGTGTTGTAATTTTGTGTATGCCTGCATGAAGCTTGGACTTTTTTGTGAAAGACATGTTATGAAAATCTAACGAGATCCGACCTAGTAATATTGCCATTCCGGCTTTTGTGGAAAAGTGCGCTCATTCAAACATGAAGTCGACGCATTTAGATGCCGTCAGAATAATGGAAAGTGCATGTCTGAGGGGCTTTATGTAACCCGACATTAAACCAACATATGCAGGAAATATAATACCATTATTAAAAAGGTCTTGTGTAGAGATGGAAGTTGACATTATTTATGATATTCTAGCAAACTTGTGAAACTTCTGGATGATGTTGATGGCAGAGTTAATGACAGTTGCCTTAAGGCACCAAAGAAATTTTTTCCCCGGCTCTTCTCGTGTGTGGGTTGACAGATGAATGAATGAGGGCCTGATAGGGTCTGTTCTTTGTGTCACAATACAAAGCTTATTTCACATGACTTACTGCTTGGTCATAGGCTTATTGTGTTTGAATGCTTTGAAAATCTTTTCTCTCCTCGCAGTAATGACGTTCCTTGTGTTATAATGCAGTCTGTTGTTATTTGTAGCACTCCCTAAGCTTGTTAACAGCTATGAATAACTTTAAAGGTTTTAGTGTGACAAATGTCATGACTAAAAATAGATTTCTGCACTTTTAGGCTGTATGTTACATTTCAGTTTCTTGTGTGTTTAGTAACATAAGAGAAGCATTCCTTTTTTTGTTGTTTTTTGACATTTTATTGCATCTCATTCATTTGTAATAACCCAGCGATGCCGGCTGTGGGCTGGTAGAGCCTATGGTGGAAAAGCAGAGTTTAGCAGAAAGCAGTTGTGTTCTCTCACACGGCAGTCTGAGCATGGCGTTTTTCTGTAGCCCCGGGGCAGGCAGGCACCCAGCGCAAGCACTGCCCGTGCCCAGCCCCTCCCCATCTGTGTGTCACGAGTCAGATCTTGTTAGAGATGATGGCTCTCTGATGTGGACAAATTGTCACTAAGGGGGGACCTGGAGACTGAGAGACACAGCTTTGGGTATTTTGAGGGGAGAAAGTGTAGAGAAATGTGTGTGCAGAGCAGGCCCTCTGAAACAGCAGAGGGGCAATTCTGGTGCTTTGTCCCCGCCGTGAGGTGTAGAGTATCTCTGGGGTTTCATCCAGCTCCTCTGTTGTCTCGTGTTTAGCTGAATGTTAGTCTGGATGCTCATAGCAGCCAGGAGATCTCAGTAGGTATTTAGCTGCATTTAGTGCAGACAGCAGCAGAGAAACAATAAGCAAATCCCGTAAGTCCACGGCGCCACCCCGACGAGCCTCTCCTTTGCCGAGGTGTTGATAGGCGTGCCAGTCGTTGCATTTAATGGGGCACTCGGGGAGACAAAGTAACCCCCGGTTCTCTTTCAAAATAGAGGCTTAAATTGCATCAGGTGCAGTTTCTCATTTCAGATCTGCGGCAACCTCCAATAGACTGCCAGCCACTCATTCATGATCTCACACTTTTGTCTCTTAACCTCCGAGGCTCACAATAAGCAGTGCAGTGACAGAGTGGCCCCTCTTTTAATGGTTAACGGGCCAAGAGAGGCCAAGCATCAACACCGGGCTTTGAGTGGAGGCTGGAGAAGCATATGGAGCTCTAAATAAAATTCAGATCAAGTACAATGATAGCTCTGGTCTGCTTTGTGTGTGGACGGCTGGGTGAAAAAAGGGGGCGGAGTGGAAAGTTGGATTCCCATAATAAGATCGTGAAGCATGAGGAAATGAATGTATGGCTCTGTAATGTGGCACACTATTGATTCTAGAGGAAAATTGCAGCGGCAGTATTATTGTGGGGGGACATACTCTTCAAACTCTGCCCTTTATTACTCCTCAACGGCTGGCTGCAGTGAAGCCTCATCATCCGCCCAGAGTTCTGCTCCCAATCAATGACGCTGACAGATGACAGATTTTCCAAGCTTGCATTCTTTGTCAGAGGCTGATGATCGGGAAAAGGCTTGGGTGGTAGGGCAATGAATAAGATGTTTAAAGCTCATAAATAAGCCCTCCAAAAGCTGCACTGGTGTGTGTGTGTGTGTGTGTGTGTGTGCGTGCATGTCTGTTGCAGAGGAAGGGTTGTAGGGGGATATTTTTTTTCTTTTTTTTTTCCTCCCTCTTTTTTCACACTTGCAGAATCTGCGGCCTTTGAAGGACTTGTGAAGCCGAAGGCATCCCGTTGCTCAATCAAACAGATTAAGTCAGTCAGACAAGCAGCGATCTGTCCTATTCAATAAAGTTACTTTTGTCATGCTGGATCTCAGAGGGCCTCATATATGCATAACACTGGGCTTGGACATGTAACCGTTTTATCACAGTGTGAGCGGGCTTTGACTCAATTTTAGTTTGCTGTTTTTCTCTCCTTACGCTTACGGCATCAATGTAAAAGACGATATTATTTATGGCAAACACTATTTGATTGTTTTTTTCTGAGATGTTTTCCAATGTTTTAACGTTAACCCAAACTAATAATAAGATTAGACTACGAACAAAGAGTTAAAAAACCTTGTGATGTTCCTTAATCCCCTGATCTGTGAAAAGTTGAATAAGTAGTCTAACGCACAGGGCGACCCAGTAATGAGGACATCTGTTTTCATATGGTCCTTGACACGTAGCACCAGAAATTTGATGTCATCCTGTCCAAACTGGTACATGGCTGGCAGACAGCATGGCATCCTGTGATTGGTTCTGACAAGCCAGTGACAGCTCTGGAGGTGAGGAGGGTGCATGACAAAGGGCAAGCAGAGGATGAGGGGGAACGGCGTCAGGCTATAGGTCTGTTTGTCTGTACGTCTGCCTGTCTTTTCTGGATTGAATACCCCCCCAACCACCATCACCCCCTCCTTTATAGCATGCTGCCATCAACACTCAACCTCCACCCATGTTTATCAAACCAGTGACACTTCCTTATCTGTAACAGCTGTTCTGCAGAAATATATTGCAAAAACATGTATCTTTATGTATAATATCTAAAATATTGCTTCTATTTAAAAGTCATGGTTCCTCAACCTTCACTCTTTAATATAGATTTTTTTTTTTTTGTATTTAGACCCCAAGGGGACCAGAAGCTGTTGTGATGTTCTTTTATCAATTGCTAAATAGGCCAGCCACGGTGGTTTGTGGCTGGTATTATACAGAGATCTCAGATTTAAAGATGGCCACCTGTCATTGTGAAAATCAGCTGCTATGCTTTTGTACACAGCTGAGCACTGTGAGAGCCAACAAAGCCTCCTCGACGCTGAGAGTACAACATGTTTTTGGCAGCGATATTCTCCTTGTCATTTTTTTTTCTGCCTCAGACATAAAAGAGAAGGAATCTCTGTTTTATACACGGGCCACTTATTAGGGCTCCTAATGAAAAAGGTTCCCATTTAACACACTGACATGTTATAGTAGCCCGTGATGACTACATCAGGAGTTTGTCTGCTGGGCTCACAAAGCAAATTAGATGGCTGTTTTCTCCTCATGTGGCCAGTCTCCAGTGTGACCTTGCATTAGTGCATATGCTCACAGCAGGGTCACTGGTTTAGGGCATGATCTGTCAGCCTTTGTTTATGAAACGCAGACAGCACAAGCCTGTAAGATAACATATTTCATGCAATTAGTGGTCTGCTGTACAGCATTTCTTTACACAGTATCAGTAAACAACATATATCATGGCACTTATATTCCATATACAGTTTACATGGAGCAAAATGGTTATGATGTCTTTTTTCAATTAACTGCATAATTAATGTACAAAATGAAAAAAATACAGTTTATTTTCATGATGTAGTTCTTAATTGGCATTTTAAACAGAGAAAGATGAGCAAATTCTTCCATTTGAGAAAGTGGAAACTGCAAATGTTCAACTGTGGATAGATTCCTGTTGGATGAAAATGGTTTAGATGCGGGAAAAATAAGTGTTGCCTGCGAACGCTTCTGATAAAGATGTGTTCGGGTTAGATCAGCTTGGTGTTCGCATGATTGAGATGGCTTCGATATGATAGAGATAGGTTGACAGAGTCTGTCAGTGCAGAGTTGGCAGCAGCTCTGACAACAGGCACCCTCTGACAGTCGCTCTATAAGGCTTGGTAACCAGCCTTTTTCCTGGGAGGTGTTCACTGTCACTGTGCATTGTGGGTGCCTGGCAGCAGTATTTCTCGAGGCTGTCAATCTCCACAGACACTAACCTGCCATGTTAGATTTGACCTCCACTGGGGAGATTACTGTCTCCAAGCTTTAGAGGCATCCTTCATTTTTCACTGCTCTGTAGGGAAACCTGGGAGAGATGAGACGGGAATGCACGCAAGATTTGTAATGCTTAGATGTGACAAGAATATTCTCATTGCTAAAACCATTACAGCTACTGTTTTTTAACAATGCACAATTTAACTACTGCCCTTTCTGTATTTTAGAAAATGTATCTGGGAATTGATTTCTGTGATACGCAGCATTACGGGAATGTTAAGTTGTGTAGTAGCACTGCATATCCGTGTTTTTGTGGAGTAGAAATGAGTTTTGGATAAGGACACTGGCTGCGACTTTGATGCGGTATGTGTGTGGGAGGCCTCAGAAATGCCTGCTAATTAATGGCGTTACATTATTACTCTCAGCACAACTAGTACAGCAACTAGACAGAATGAGCCATCACTAGGTATATTTTGGGATGTGATAATTTTTGTTCAAAATTCAGCCGTGAAAGAAACAAAATACTTTACTGTTGACTCATTTGGCTCACGATGAATAGATTAATGCTAATACTCCACTCCTCAAAATTGATTATACTAATCTGAAGCTATTAATCAGACAAACTTTGTCATAGTCACTTAAAAATTTTGTATATCCACTACAGCAGCTCTTAACTAACAAAGTTTTGAGTGATACAACAATTTTCTGTCTTTTCAGGAAATAAGAAGCTGAAACGTGGTCCTTAGACTGTATACAAAAGATGGAAGTAGCCACCATAAGTTGAGGTAATGAACGTATGAGGAAATGAACATAACATAACTACCTCAAGTTATAAATTTTGGTTGTCCCATCTTAATCTTTTGAAACTTGGTGTGACCATATTTACACTGAAGGGTTGATCAGCTCATTCTAGAGGTAGCTATCTTGGTTATCAAGGTGCATACGTTCTTCACTGTGTTGCTAATTGGGATGCTTTTGGGCTAATGAGGCTTAAAATAAAAAAAACATTTCTGCATTTCTTCATGTTTCAGACCTGAGGCAGTAAGTTTTTTATCTACAGTCTGTTGGTGCCCTACAACGTCAAGAACAAACCTGAGTCCTCCCTTAGTTACGCTGAATAGTTTTGGACTGCTGGGGGCTTCCAATGATGCACTGGGAAGTGTTTCTTCCTTCCCACATATCTTTTCACTCTGTCTGTTTATACACCACTGTGCACTAAGTCATTCGTAATTATGAATTTCTGACTCTCTTCCACAGCGTGGCTTTTGTCCTCTCTCCCTTCCCTCAACCCTAACTGGTCATGGCAGATGGCTGCCCCTTCGTGAGCCTGATTCTGTTGGAGATTTCTTCCTTTTTAAAAGAGTTTTTCCTTCCCACTTTTGCCAAATGTTTGCTAACAGGGGATAGTGTGATTGTTGGCGTTTTCTCTGTATTTTTGTAGGGTCTTTATCTTAAATAATAATATAATAACATAAAGGGCTTTGAGGCGCCTGTTGTTGTGATTTGGCACTATGCAGTATAAATACTCAAGCTTTATTGTCATAAAGCTTGAGTACCACAGGTGTTGTTGAACTGTTCATCTGGCTTCCTGCTGGCTTGTAGCACATAACTGGCATAAAATAACTTAAGAAATCTTCTCCCAAATACATTTTAGATTAAAAGGATCAGATGCATCTAATTCTGAGTGCTAACTAAGATTGCTGGGAGTTGCTGCTGACTGTTTGCGATAGTAACTTTATTTTATATGTGAAAAACTCTTTCTGGGATAGTAAGCATGAGATGATCCAACAATGTCAAGAATGGTGTGTATCAAATGCATCAAAATGTCACAACTCAGTCGATTTTTTAAGCTAGTTTAAGCTAACTGGCTGTAGCCTTATATTCACTTTTCCCTGCAGGCTAAGAAATCACTCATTGGTTTTTTTTACATTCAGTCTAACTTTTCAGCTCTTATCTGTCTGCTGAAGATGTGTAATGTTTGATACTTTGCACATTAGTCTGCAGTAAATGCAGAGTTGCATAATCAGCTGCTGAGAAGGAAGTCTCTGTTCTGTCAAGTGGTGACTCTGTCAGCAGTGTACCTCCTCACGCCTGTGTCTGTCTATAATTACATTTGAGTATGATGAGCTGTATGTTGTACAGGATGTTGATGAAGTTTCTGTTTTCAGTTATGGCCTTTAACTTTAATTATTTATTTTAGTTTGAAGCTTTTACATAGATGCCGGGTGTCTTTTTTCCCCAAACTTATTTGAACTTTGTTGTAAAATTTGATATTGTACTTTAATGTTGGAAATATTGAAATTTCTAATAACCTTTTTTAAGAAGGTTCGGCTATGCTATCAGAAACTAGTTCAGCACATAATGATGTTGTTTGAGATGGGCCATCACACATAAATTTACTGCTTTCTCCATTCTTATCGTAAATTGACTGGTGCACTGAGAACGAGTGGTTATACAGTCACATAAAACCCCCAGTTATGGCCTGTGTTCTGTTTAGCCCTTGATAGAAACGTGCTGTTGCTTCCTGGTGTATTTCTGACCATGAAAATTATAATATGGAACAAAGATTAGAATGAAATTATCGTGGCCGGAAGGCATTTAACCGCCTTGTTGAGGCACGCTGTACAGGGTTAGAGGAGGGGGGGGAAAAAAACCCTGGTCCCCAAGAATAATGATAATACATTAGGCTGTGAGCGTGCTGGTATTATTGCTGTACATTATGTATGTTCCATTTATACTACCTCACACAGCCCAACCACTGCTGACGGATAGGTCATTACTTCCCGCACCGGTGAACACTTATCAGGCCCCACTGCTGTTTATGGCCAGAATGAAGAGCACTTGTCAGTCAAGGTCACTGCTTTGTGTGTCCTCTTTAATAGTTCCTTCTTCACAGTTGTTGAACTTTGTATTCTAGCTCAGGCCCCCCTTCTAAGTGGTGAGGGAGATGGGGCAGCTTTAACGGGTAGATTCAAGCTTTTATGTTGTGTAGAGGAGCGGCCCCGCTGGAGATGCTTTAGCGGTCTGAGCAGGATTGAAATATCTTTCTAAATATGTGAATGTAATTTGAAGACACCAGGAAGATCAAAGAGATCCGTGTCCAGTAAAAGCAAGCTAGCAAGCTGCTTTTCCATGTTTGTTTTTTGTGTGTCTGCCTGTGTGTGCATGCGAACAAGAGTGTATGATAAGTTCGGGTGACAGGATCCTAAGAGCCTGCTCTAACTGGAGGGCCAATGCTAATGCATGGCTGGTTGCGTTACACCAGCTAGTGCAGAAATCAGAAGTGGCCCACAGTGCAGTGCAGGCTTTGGCCCTGGGACAAAACCAGATTTTGGTTGCCTTGGTTTTCTTTTAGCCTCAAGTCTCAATATTTGTCATCTCCGCACAAGTTGTATCTTGTAGCACTGTAGGCCTATAGAGGCAAAGACGCTCACTTGTTTATTCAGCTTTCTTAGGTAAAAAGGCTTGCCCCATGGTAATTGTCAATGTTATTTTGTGTTTAGCTCTGATCTCTTTTTTTTGTCTGCACTTGTTTTCTCCTCCACAAAAATGGCCCCTTTGAATAATAAAATGTAAAATCTGTTGTAAATTGTAATCCACACATTTGACGTTCAGTTTTAATGAGTCAGATTGATATTTTTACCACTACTGGCTACATCCAAAAAAAAGAAAAGGAAAAAAAAAACGCAACTGATGAAACAGAATTTCCTGAAAAGATCTAAGACAAAATCACAGGTGTTACCACAGTGTTGCACCATGCAGGCAGCACTGCCACCAGCAGACTTGCAGTGTCAGATGAAGTCCACACGGATGCAGCTTTTTAACATAAAGAAACTCGATCTGTGGAAACCACTCAGACTTTTTTGTCTCCCTTCACCCCGTGTCAGGACCTCATTTTCACTCCGCTGTCATAATTCCAAACAGGGGGATTTTTGACAAGGTGCTTTTCATTGTCATCGTTTTCCCCAGCATAATTTACGGTGCTCACCTTCCCAGCCTGTTTCCCCCCCACAAGAAAGCCCCTCCACAGTCCCACTCCAAGCTGTAAAAATGAACAGTTCCTGTTTCTCTGCTTTGATGCAATGCTGACAGGAGTCACTTTGATATACTTGGGAGTATGAAATTTAGATCTGTCCTGTTTTTTTTCCCTCCCGAGGCTTCATCTTTGCAGACATTGGGAGCTGTCATTTCGCAACACCCTGTGATGTGGGTGACACTCAGCTGCTTTGACAGGTGCTGGACAGCAGGCACACTCGTAGACGAGCTGGCAATATTTCTTCAGGTAAAGTGCTGAAATGTGTAAACGAATTATTGATAAATTTATCTCTGCGCAATTTTTTTTATTTTAATAAAGTCACCCTTCTGCTCAGTGAAAAAGTCTGCATTTCATTAAATATCACTGGTTTAGATTGGTTTATAAATATTTAACAACTAATAATTCAAGACAATTTAATAACCACCTTTACTAATTTTACATTCAAAGAAGCATCTTTGAAATGCTTCTTTGGACATTCATGAAGATATTAAAAATTTCCAACAGTCTAAATCTAATGCATACAAATAAATAAGCATCGTGTCCAAGGTCTAAAAACTGCCTATATATATTACACTTTAAATGCAATCCTTATTTGCACCTAATTTAATATTCATCCCTCAGTAAATGAGTCATTGAGCTGATCTGTATAAGAATACAAACTGAGTAATCTTACCTTATTAGCATATTTTTTATGTGTCATAAAAATGGAAGACTTTGTAACTTTAGATTAGACACAGTAGCTTGGTGAGACGGATGGTTTTGTTGGAGTGCTATGGTTAGATCTTGGCTGCATGGTGCACTGTGGGAGCCCACAGGGTGTGTGTTCACAGCGTTTCCTGGATTAGACACCTTGGTATGGCCTGTGGAGAGATGTTCATAGTCTGCTGTTCACACAGTCTGCCTGCTACAGCTGAGCTGCCCTTTGCCAACAGGCCTGGAGACAGGACGAACACATTTAGATTCACATGTCGCAGTTCTCTGTCGTCATTATTTTTCAGTCTTTGCTATTGTAGGTGAGGGTAATTCGAGGCTGAACGATGTATACCAATAAAAAAGTGTTTCAGAAGTTCTGTTTGTGTGTCCCCACACGTGCACGTCCATTCACTTGGTAACATTTTACACACTTATATGCAGATTTAAAATATCTGATCAGAGCGCTGGTAGACTGCTTACTGGATAGCTTGGCAGTTTTGTGCCTAATAGCACAGTTCACAGCTTACCAGGCCTATTGTTTCACCACACACACGCACGCACACACAAACATGTTGACATGCTCATCTGTCACTAGGAAAACCGCCACAGGCTGTGGCCTTGGCACAAAGACATTCTCCAAGCTGAGTGAAGATGCTCGGAGCCAAGATGCACCCAGTCAAAATGTTAAGAATTTCACATGCCAGAATCGACAAGCACAAGCGTTGATTTGAGGAGAAATGATGTTGAAGCAGCACTGTTGATACACATGACGAAGATGCTTTACAGGTTTTTGACAGCTATAAAAACTCACTGCTTGGTTGTGTTGTTAGTGCTCTCAAAATCTAAAGAAGTAAATAAATTACTAAAAATTATTTAGAATATATGTACATGTAACTAGAAATACTTTTAGAGCAAAGGAGGGATTTTTAAGCTATTATTTTCCTCCTCTGACAGTCCAGTGTCAAACATAAAAATGTTCCCTGTGTTTAAAATTAAATCTACCAAAAGAGCTGCAGCAGGGCAAAGCTAATGAGACGTCATGTGTACAGGGTGTGGTTAAGAAGGGTTGTTTACTTCTGCGCAGGAGCTGTAAGTAGACATTATTATCATTATTTTGCATCTGCATTCGTTCAAGAAACAGCTGTTGAATTTTGAGCGAGATTTAAAGTGGCAGGGCCTGCAGTTGTTCTTGTTCATTCAGCTAACTTAGCTTTGACATGATGGCTCCTGGCAGAGTTTTGTGCTGAACTCAACATCTGTGACAACTGTCAGCACCGCTGACCAGTCCTCTCCGTGTCTCTTTCTCTTCTGTGTCTGTATATCCCTCTTCCTCTGTTCTCCGTGTTTTCCTGCCTTCCAGGATTGCCCACTTTCGGGGGTAAAGACCAAAACAGAAAAAGCGGGAAAAATGGGAACCTTTGATGCCACTAGATCAGTTTCTTCTGCCAGTACCCATCTCCATCACTGCCACATCAGCTGGTCCCAAGGTTGTGAGGTCATCCAAACATCTGGCCCCTCCGCCATGTTTTCTATGGTCAGTGGGTAGCATCTGTTATAGACCCCACCACCTTCAGTGTCTCTGACAATGAAGATCACGCTGAGAAAACCAGACAAAATACTTTGATCAGTTATAAATGTTAACGGGAAGTAGATCGATGCACATAGACCTGCTGCAATCCAGTGCGGTGTTCTAGTAATTCATGAAATAGTCTTGGAATCCGGTGTGTTTGTTCATATACAGTTCTTAAGAAATTTATTAGAGCACCTGCCAGAAAAAGAAGAAAGCACAAATTTTACAGGAATCTGTAAAAGCTGAAAATGATATTGCTATTTATTAGGAAAATAATAAACAGATTTTATTTTTTCTTTGATCCTAATTTGAGCCGGCACACTGGACTTCTCTGAGGAGTCTCAAATTAATCAAGCATAATATTATTCAAGTACTAAGACTAATTTTTCTGATCAGGAGTCCAAGTAAATAACTGTAACCTTAACTGTGCCTTATTATTTTTCTGCTTTTTTTGTAAAACAGTAAGTTTAAACAATCATGGATAACAACAACAACAACAACAACAACAATTATACTTTAGAAATAAAAATATCATTTTGATTAAAGACCTTGCGCGTACTTGTAATCACTACAGAAACATAAAACCATTATTTTGGTAATTACCAGTACTGTTAAATTAAGGCAGCTGTGGCATAAACCTTACATCAGGTTGTGGTTTAATAAATTCAAGCAACACTCAGCAGAATCTAACGTATTTCAGTCTGAAGTGTCTTTTTTGTTATGTGTTCATCTGTGCTCATGTCTCCTTCTTGTTAAAGTAATGTCTCTTGAATGTCTTAAGTCAATCTTCCTAGATCTGGTACAAATATTTCACTTGGATTCATGAGTGAAATATTCACATTTTTCACTTTTTTTGTTTACTACACATACAGTCATGTGAAAAAAGCTTTCACAGGACCACATGTGAGCATCTCTATAAAACCAGAGGTTTTGGTCATTTGCTGGCCCGGAGCAGGTTTGGCCATAATGCACAGCGCTACAGTATGTTAGATGAAAACCAAACACGGCTTATCAACTGTCAAGCACGGTGGTGGAGGGGTGGTGATTTGGGCTTGTTTTGCAGCCACACGACATGGGTACCTTGCATTCATTGAGTCGACAATGAAGTCCTCTGTATATCAAAGTATTTCAGAGTCACATGTGAGGGCATCTGTCCAACAGTGAAAGCTTGGCTAAAACTTGAATGGATGAAAAATAAAAGAAAGAAATTGTTGCAGTGACTCAGTAAAGTTCAGACCTCAGACTGATTGAAATGCTGTGTTGGGACCTCAAGAGAGCTGTGCATAAATGAATGCCTGCAAACCTCTACAGACTTAAGCAACACTATAAAGAATAGTGGGCCAAAATTCCAAAACTGATAGTCATATCAGAAAAAAGGGTAAATCTTTAAAAAAAAAAAAAAAAAACAAATCAAAAT
>VUQG01045771.1:56280-68215 GCA_015106755.1 Etia nguti
TTTTTTTTTTTTTTTTTTGTTTTGTTTTTTTTAAATCCTGTGTGGTCCTAGCATCTATTTTATTATTTTATTCCCTGAACAGCTCACTTGGAAAATCCGTCCTGATGTCCCGACCTGTCCGAGGAGCATGATTTCACTGATTCCTGTCCCCCTTTTTATGATGACCCCTTGATTGTCATCTGAAGATGGTCCGTGGGACATGCATGTCATGTTAATAAAGGCATTAAAACCCATGTATCCCTCAACCACAGAACAAAGTCTGGACCTGTCTGCGAATATAGATCTCTAATTGCTTTTGCGTGGTGGTGCAGCAGAATTGTGCTTCCCAGATGTCACGTCTGCCAAACCCCGGTGCACATCACTGTCAGCGGGCCTGAGAAATCTCCCTAACAAGCTTGTGATTACATAAATCTATAGCTGCAGTGTCGCCAAAGAGACTGAATAACTTTCAAGGAGACTTCATGTTTGATGTTCCCCGGGCTTGATTGCAAAGAGAGAAAAAAGAGAAACCCTCTATATTGGGAATGTGTCCAAACACTCTAGGTTTGCTAATTTTGTCATAGTCAATTTTATAGCATGGCCGTGAGAATGGGTGGCAATGGAATGAAGTTTCTGAGTGCTTTGCAAAGGGGCGTGAGTGGGTTTGACAGGCCCACTGAAATATGCTCTGCTCTACCTTATTTCATTACAGCAGCAGGGGCTAAAAATGCAAATCTGGGGTCCTCTCTCAAGAGGTTGTTAGAAAAGTGACACGTCAAACAACTGGCTTCGAGTGGCAGACAAAATCTTACATTAATGTTTCATCATGCACTCATATTTTGATATCTGATTACTACAGTGGCTTTTCAGGCTTTCTCAATAAATTCTCATTCTCAATAAAGCTATGCTTGCCTCCAAGCAGCTCTCTAAAGCCATTGTTTGGATGGCCTCGCCATTTACTTCCATGTTTAATATGGCAGAAATCCTTGGTCATGAGAACAGTAACCACATCTTAAACACAGAGACTGATAGACCAGATCCGTCTCATGGCCTTCTCTTAAGGGGTGATGAATTGGCTTAATGGGGAGTCGACCACGCAGCCACACAGAGGGAGGAGTGAGAGGAGGTATTAAATGACATGGTTTTATAGCCTATCAGCATTGTCATACCTCAGCTGTAAGCTGAATGTCTTTTTTTTCAGTACAATAATGCAGTTTGAATATAACGGCCTATGCCACGGTAAACACACGTATACAGAATACCTCAAGTACTGCCATTTACAGTACAATGCAAAGGTTTTTAGCCATCCAGCATTTTTTATATTTTGCTTGAAAAGAGCCAGACTTTTTTAAGGTGGTTTTCAGCAATAGTTCTTCAGGCTTCCTGAAGGTCTTTTAAAATGTTTCTTTGGAGATTGGCTGCTTTTTCACTGGTTTTCAGTCCAGTCCTTGTACCTGACTATTTTTAGAGGATCCATGTAACAATGACCTATGAATCATTCAGCCATTAAAAAAAGGCACCTAACTCAAGATATGAACCAATGTTGTATCTAAAAATAGCAGACAACTTACCAAAGAACCAATTTTATATCATTAGACATTAGGCAACTGTCATAAAACACATCATTTGTTCCCATTTCTTTAGTCAGAACTTTATAAAATGCCGAAGATAACCCATTTTGAAAGGTATAAAATTGTATTTTTGTGCCAACAAGTTGATTCCGAAAGAGCTATTAGCTGAAAAATTGGCATATCTCAGCATTGTGTGCAGTGTGTCCTTAAAAAGTTTGAGGAAACGGGACAAGTGGCAGAACTTAAAAAAAAAAAATTAACATTATCTGAAATCAGTTAAGAAATAGGACTGGACTGATCAGCTGATACATCCACTTTTCCCTGGAGCCTCCTCAGACATGGTCGCAGTAGAAGGGTGACAATCAAGCAGCCATTCTTAAGGTAGAGGGAAAGGCTTGAAGTGTGCCGCATTACACAAGAACTGGACTGAAAATTAGTGGCAGCACTCTTATCGAGTGATGAATCTAAATTTTCTTCAGCATTATTGAAGCAGTGTAAGATCATCTCGACAGAGAGCGAAACAGAAGGCTGCCAACATCTAAAGAAGAGCTTTGAATGTCATTCAAGAACCCTGAAGAGCACAGAGTTCAGGCTGTGCTGAAGAATTAAAGTATTTAAGGAAATTATTGACTTTTTCATTAGAATTGTTTTTGCCTCGTATTTGGTATTACCATTTGTGTTTGCACATGTTTCACTGCACCTATTTCCCATTTTCTTAGTAACATATAAATAAAAGAGAGGTGATTAAGACTTAAGACTAGCAGTATTTGCCATCACCAGTAAAGAAAATTTAAATATCACGTTTTTGGATTACATGCGCTTTTTTAAAGGAGTTTAGTAGGTATGTTGGTTGGTATTTCTGTCTATTTATTGACAAGTTATACCTTTTTACCGACAATATGGATCCAGTTTCATTCATTTACACTTGTGCCAGTTCCAGCTTTTTGGCAGCACTGGCACCGTTGTGGTGGTTTCCATGTTACCACTTTCTTTATATTTTAGGCAGACCAAAGAGTTAGTGGGATTTGTATCTGTACATAACTTGGATGACCCTCTTAGTTGTCCTCTGGCGCTATTGTAAATATATATGGTCATGAAATTTGGTCTGAGTAACAACTTTGATGGTACTTTCTCATTCATCCAGCACAAAACCAAATAATTTGATCATGACCGAATCCCTGCCAAACTAATAAGATTTGCATCAGCCCTAATGTACTCAGTGCTAATTTGTTGGCCTGCAAACACACCGAAGTCAGTCGCCAAAGACAGTCAACACCTGCTTAACATCCACATGTTAGCATTGTTACCGTGAACCCGTTTGAATGCTCCCGTGAGTTTAGCTCAGTATTCAGCTAGTGCCTCACAGAGCAGCTCAGTTCTCGGACTTTACAAACCAAGCAGGTAAACAGGTGTAGGGATTTTCCAGGCCACTGGGAAGACGTGTATATAAAAATACTTTATTTGAAGCCACTCCAACAAGCACCCAGAAGCCATAAACAGCGCGTGACAGGTGAGACCCATTAGGGTGATATTCTCCTTGAGTATTTACCAGCCTGTTTTCACACAACTCATTATTCCTGATAAATTAGCTGGCTGATGATAGTGATATGTTGTAATTTGTAAATGAGTGGGGTGCACCTGTCAGTAAGGCTCATTTGCTGATAACGAGCATCCACTAAATAAGTAACAACCCTCCTAATTTCAGTTGACTCCTTTACCGTCTGCTTTGTATTATTTTGCCGTTTTCTTTTGCTGCAGATTGATTCCTTCTTTGAAAATGTGTTCCCAGTCAAGCCTCCGTCTCTTTGCTTCATAGTCTCACATGTGAACTATTCCAGTTCATTATTTGCTGAACTGGTATTGGTGATCATTTCATATCCTTAATCATGTTGTTCTTAACATTTTTGTTGTTGTTGCTTTTATTCATAAATAGTGACAAAAAGATGATAGTCAGTGAAATATAAACAGTACACTTTGCTTTTTTTCTTGCTGAACTTTTCTTTATTATTGTAATGTAATTTAAAGATTCATAAATATATTCAGGAAGGCTTACTACTCTGTCTTTGCGTGAAATATCGATATCTATATTTTTAAATATACCGTCAGATAAACAGACTGACAAATATTTTTGCCTCAAATATGGTAAAAGTGTGCAAATCTTAAAACCTTCAGGGAAAAACAAAATAAAAGGAGCAGCAGGGTGGCATGACTGGTCACCCATTAAACCATATTACCCTGCTACTTTACAAAGGCTTCCTACTAATGCAAGACAAGGGGGTATGTGACCTTCAGCTATTAAACCAGCCTGTTAATTGTCTAATAATAAAATGTTTTTATTGTACAAACCCTCTTTTAGTGTAATTGAATTTCTGTCTGCCTTCGCTCATCTCACTTTTATTTCTGTCTTTTTTGCTGAGGCTGTGAATCTCGCTATTACAGGTTATAATGACGGCAGAGGATTGGTTCTCCGGGATCACCACATCTATCCTCCTCCTCACTCGTCTCCCCGCAAACTTTACATTTAAACCACTCTCATTACAGCACAGATTACAGAAACTTATTGGTCCTCATTAGCGCCCACTGATCCTTGGCTGGGCCCATGTCCTAACATCTTTTAATTAGCATTCTGGAAATCTAATCAATGTAATAACTCAGATTAATCTCCCCTTTTGCACTTATTTTCTCACACTCTTTTATTTCAGGAGGTTCTTGGCTCGAAGGCTCAAAGGCTGAGAGATTGCGGCCTGTTTTCTGAAGCTGCCAGGTATGTGACATGAGAGTTGAGGAGACCTTGAAGTTTTTATATTTGAAGGGCAAACAGGATCATTTCATGGATTCGACTGTATTTATTGGACTTCTACAATTAAAATGCAAACTAGACCTTTCAAATGTAAATACAGAGTGTTTTAAATGTATTTGTTTCTCCATATAAGGCTTGCAGTACGTTGGGAGGACATGAAAAGATTTAAATACCTGGTAGTGACAGATGTTGACAGTGGGCCATGAGTTTTTCCTCTAAATGTGCTGTAAAGCTTTCACTCCCCAGCCAGGCTCTGTGCTGTGATACGAAGTGAAAGCCAAGGCGGAGTTTGGCACTGGACGGCCATTTTGTGTCTGGTCTGATGCATGGTTTCACTGGGTGTCACTTTGGCTTCATATCACAGTCAGTGGTGGCGGCGAGCAAAGCTGCAGGTCTCATTAGAGCATGTTTACTGCTACAGTTGCAGGGAGTGCAGGAAAATAAAAAAAAAAGCAAAACAGGAAAGAGTTTAAATGTTTATGACATGAAAATTCAGGTCCTGGATTATTAAATAATAATGTTGCTTTTGATAAGTGTAACACCTTAAAAAATAAACACAAGAATCCATTTCGTCTTTCCATAATAAAGTAAAGGACAACTGCATTTTAGGCCATTGTGACTGGCATCACAGTAGGAGAACTCCAGTGTCTGACAGCTCGCTACTCGCACACCTTTGTGTACAGTAAAGTGCCATTTCTATGCCAGGTATCCAGGGCAGACATTTTGGCGCAGCTTTGACCATACAGACAAAGACGGCACGGTGTGATGGGACACAGACCTGCCATTTCCCAGCAGCACTGGCATGCCTCTCACTGCAGAATGATGAATGGTTGCACACGCATGTTGCACATTTTCTCATGCTCCCTTATAACACATACACGCTCAATCACGTGCACACTTGCAAAAGCCCCATAACAGCCCTCCTGGTCAGGCATTGCATCACACACATACACACTCTCTCACAGACGCACACACATGCAGACAGGCATCCTCACTGTAGTGCTGCAATATTCAGCGCCAGGTGTAGGAGGAAGGGGGAATAAGGTTGTGTTTATTAGCAGCTCCCTTGGTGTTCTCTAAATTGCCTTGTTTGCTCGGCACAAGCACACAAACAGATGCTGTCCTCTCTGCTCTGGGTAATTCTTGGGGGGTCTCTGGGTATTTACTGAAAGGCCTACCCGTATCACACAAGCAGACTCGTATGTGGTGGTGCATACGGTTCCTGCATGCAAACACACACACGTTTGACCAGTCGATATTAAAAAAACACCCACACACACATTTGTGTGCTAATTTTTGCACTGACATTCAGAAGTACAGTTTGATTTGTGCAAAGAAGAAGAGATTGTCTCTCCGGATAAGTATCGCCGTATAAGCAAATCTCTCTCTTTGCCTAACCTCGCAGTGGCACAATTTCACTCTTATTAAGAAAATCTGCATTTAAGAGGGACCAATGCTATCAGTTGAAATTAATCTGCTTTGACTGATCCTTAATGTGACCACAGTCATCGAGTAATTATTGTCTGGATGGCTGTGCACCAGGCTCATAACCGCCATCCTCCTCCTCCTCCTCCTCCTCCTGGCCCCCACAAAAGGGGCTAGCCTTGGTGTGTGAATCCCTCTGCAGCGGGCTGGTTACAGTGGGTACGGCAGGCATGTCATTAAGCGCTTGATCAGTGAGTCGTGATTAGCCTGCCCTGTATTATTGTGATTAACGTCTATCCAGCGGACGACTGTCCTGTTGTCACCAGTGATACCATCTGAGATCCTGAGATTCTCGGGTGAAGGCCAGTGGAGGAACCTGGTAGTGTGGATACACAAATCTGCTCACTTCAATGAAGGCTGCTCCTCTTAAATGCACACACAATTTAAAAAAACAAAACAAAAAACACACACACCCTGTCAGTCACAAAAACGAATGCGTGTGACGAGTGCAGCACTCTTTCCCCATGCAGCTATGTTATGTCTGTGTGTCTTCTCTGATTAGTTAACCCACTACCGCTTGTGCAGCTTGCATGCTCTATAGCATTTCCATCAGGCCACATGCCTTTTGTCTGCGTGTGTGCTGAAAGACAAAAACCTCCTCTTCCTATTGTGCTCCATTTCTCTTTCATCTCGCACTTCCTCGACCAACAAAGTCGATTTGACCACGGCTGATTATTGTAACGAAGGCAGTCCAAGAGAATATGCACATTCTCACTGTACGTCAGATTCGATCACAGCAAGGGGGGGAAACCTCGCACTGACCCACGTCTCTTCGCCTCAGACAACTGGCTGCTTACACAGAGGGAGCTTTTGAGAACAGTCGTTGTGGACTAAACTGCAATTGAAGTCTCACTTATACAGCGCTAAGGACACGGAAAGACAGTGAGAAGAAATTGGTTTAAATTAAGAAATTGATATAAGAATGTGCCAAAAAGAAGAGGAAAACTAGCGCTAAACTGTGCCACACGAGAAACAGAGATTAGACTATTTCCCTCTCTATGCATTTTAAAAGCAGCTAAATATATAAATACTTAATATAGTTCAGATGTATTCCCTGTAGCTTGGATTTCATGTTTTTTTTGTTTTGTTTTTTTTTCTCCCAAAAGTTTCATTGAGCTTTTTCTTCATGAGTCCCTGTATGTGTGTTTCATTTCTTTGTAATTACTCACCTAAACCCAGACCCCGTTCTCGTGGCTCTTGTGCATCCGCCGGTGGAAAAGAGTCAGTTTTGATTACAAAGTAAACGCTGCGGCATCAGACAGGGGGCTTACATGCTGATATGCATTCTATCAGGATGATTTATGCAAATTATGCACATTATTCCCGCAGGAATCTCTCTTCTGAAAGTGCCAGGATAAATTGCCGGAAATTAGCCATAAAATTCACTGTGCAGGGAGTGTGAGGTGAAGGCCGCCAAGGAGCCAAGGACATTGGGCCGCCATGGTTACGCTTGGCCTGGCCTGCCTCCCCCATGCTTGGCATTCATGGCTGTTAAAGACCTCTGTTCAGACAGATACACTGAAGCCTGGAGTAGCACTCAGCACATCAGGAAGATCAGCCAAGCAAGTGTTACACTAACGGCGGGGTTTCATGCTCTAGTAACATGACAGATTTTTCAAAGGGAGGGAACGAGATTGTTGGTTTATTCTTCCCACGTTTTAGGCCAAAACCCACTTTGTAAATTCTTCTGTGTTCCTAGAAAGTAGCAGTGCGTTATCATTGAGCAGCTGGCCTCAGATCCAGTCACCGTTTGAACTCTTTTATGTTTGAATTTATGCCTTTGTTTGCTATATAGTTGACCTTGCTCATAGTGCATCCTAATCTTCAGATTGCACTCTAATCAGAAACCTGTTCAGCAATCAGGTGATGAATTGTTGTAGGAACAGCACATAAAATAGGTGGCTGTCATTATCACAACACAGAATTGAGGTTGTATCAGGCAATGTCTTCTTTATAGCACTACACGCTTCCCTATTGGTCAGGCCTTTCATTTGTCTCGTGATCGGCGTGTGTATGGGAGGGAAACAAAGAAAAAGTGTGTGTGTATATTAAATGAGAAGCGAGTGACTCTCGCTGTTATTGTGTCATCCTCGTGTCTTTATTTCAGTGTGAAAGCCAGAGTTAATGAATATGAGAGACTGGAGATGAAATCCACCTCGCCTTGGCTTTAATGAACCCTGAGAGGGTCACGATCTGCATATTGAGCAGGACGAGCAGGATCTGTCTCTCTCACAGGTGAAGTACACAAAAACCATCACGGTTTCACATTTTAGTTTGAATCCTTTGCTCTGTTTAAAGTTTGCATCGGCGTGGCCGAGCGTAGCCGAGCGTGGTGCTGTTAACACAATCCAGAGCGGCCGCTCGGGTCACTGTGAGTTCTCTATCCGCTCTAATCAAGCACATTATCTCTGTGTTAAGGTCATATAAATGGAAAGTTCACAGCTGTCAGGGAAGCTTTGACCACTGCGCCACCGGAAGTTAACTTTTGACGTTAAAATGATCGCGTAATCTGTAAATTCAATGAAAAGTAAATTGCGTTTCTTTTATACTTTTATCAAGACGCGTGGATAACAAGTGATTTCTTAATAAAATCAACACTCGCATGGAAAACACACCAAAGCTCAAAGTTTATTTCAGGCAACGGCACCATAAAACGGCATCAAATCAAGGGAATTGCCTCCCAACTGCGTTCATAATTTGATTTATTTGGCACAAATATTTGAACAATGAATGCACTTCACATCATCGCCCGTTCTTGTTTGTTCAAACCACAGAGTAAATTGTTTTTTTGTCATTTTTTTTCTTCTGGAATAAACAACCTGTACAGCAACAAAGAGCCAGTGCTGTCCACAACAACAACACGGCCACCACCAAATTACTGGGCTCGGCCATGACACAGTTTAATCCCAGCGGAATAAAAGAACATCAGATTACGGCAGAAAGACAGAGCCATCGGTAAACAGGGATTAGGAGATTGGGGCTTTAATCTGATTAATATGGAGGCAGTTGGAATATTAGAGATGTTACTCAACAGTTGTATTCCAGATGAGGGGATAATCACACTTTGCTACGTCATTTATTGTGCCCTGTTAGAACTTTCAAAGCTAAACGCGCTGCCATATGTTTACCTGACCTCGAGGTTGCCTCAGAGATAAAAAACATTTGCAATGTAATGAATTAGGAGCTTGTTAGGTGAGTGGGAAAACAGTTAGAAATATGCAGGAAATACTGAACGTTATTGCAGGGAAAGTGGTCCAAGTTGGCGTCAGTATTCTTTATATTTTCAGATATAAAGGAGCTCAGAGTTACAACAAAACATATCTAAATACAAGCCTTAAAAAGCCTTGATTACATTAAAAACAGCTCCTTCAAGTATCAGTGCTTGAGTATTATAATAGGGATTGTTTCTATTTTGAAAGGAAATGCTTAGTTACAGCATTAATCTGTAAGATCCATATCTGGTCTTTTTCAGGGCAACCTTAAATCAAATCTGGTGTTTATCTTCCTTCAAACAAAGAATGAGTAGATGGATTTGGACTTTTTTAGCTCATTAAAATGATCCTAGTAGTGTTTTAAAGGTCGTAAGCATGTATTTAATTGTTGTAAAGCTTTTGAAATATTCAGCAAGTTTGGACAGTTTATCGTAAAAACTGTGCTCAGTATTCCTTGTCTAATAAGCAAAGTTTCTAATAAAAGTGCAATTGGAAAGATTTGTAGCTGAAGGTCAGAAAAAGCTCAAGTAAATTTCTCAAATGTGATAATAGGCTCATCTACGAAGACCAGCTTCATATATCGGCCCTACAGTGCATCTGATAATGAAGGTTTCACTGTTAAGAAGTTAAAATTTGTACTACTGAATATAATCAGTTTACCTCTTTAGCTGCACAGTTCTATTAGGCGGCATTGTTCGTGCACCAACAACATTATGCATTGCTATCAGTGGTCTGACAAAAATGAAGTACTGCCCAGCAGTTGATTTGGTGTCTCAACCAGTGCAGCACATATATCTTTATACACAGTGTGTGACACAGCATGGATGAATCCATTGTCAGAGTTTTGCCAGCTACTGATATGAAGGAGACATTTCAATTTGGCGTACTTATGTATATTTTTAATGTTTATCATCTTTAGCATACACAGCAGCTGCGTTATGAACAAGCGCCCTGCTGCCCACTGATATGGCAAATTGGACATTTTATAGTTTATGAAAGGGGTGGGTTTTTTTTAATCTTCCACTTTCATTCGTAGGTCCCGATTCCCACTGTAAATGCTTTAAAGACAGATGCAGCTTTATTAGGCTTGTGGATAAAAGTGATGTTCCCTATTATGACTCGGTTGGTGGCCACTTTTTTAAAAAATTGATAAAAAAAAGAAGCTTGAAATCCTCTTGTTTTTTCTGTTTTCACGAGGCATCTTGGGGCTCTATCACTACCCGGCCCAGCTTAACATTTCAGGCACCCTTGTGTGTACATGACATTTCACCAACTTGTAAAAATGGCTGAAATACCAAGTATGTAGCAGCTCCCTTATCTAGAGGATCCCGGAGCCTTTCGATTATTCAATTTCTTACTTTTTCTTAAACACACCCTGCTCCCCGTGTTGGCTCTAAAATTGTCCTCTGCCTTTACATTGATATTTCTATGCTGTTGTCTGTTTTCCTTTGGATGTTGTGTTCTGTTTTATGCACCCATATGGCTCTGTCTCATCCCTGGGGAATCTCCTCTTCTGGGCTAATGTGAATATTAGTATGGGTTAAATGCTCCACTCATTTGTGCATTAATGCATATTGCATAATTAATGTTTTTGTGAAGTCTCATTTTCAAACAGCAGCAGAGGGAGAAAAAAAAAGCCTCATCTCTGTGTTCAAACTAAAATAAATAAATAAATAAATCCAAGCTTAAATCCTGTAACGTGAGCTGCTGACAGGATTTTCACTCCAGAGCTGTTTTGATGTCTCCTGATTATTTCCAGTCTTGATTAAGGGCTCTTCTGTGAAGATTCAAGGCATTCAGGGGTGTGATGGGATTAAATGGGACACTGTAATGACCCTGTTGTCAGAATGGGTCATCATACAGACACAAAGCTTAGATCGGAGACTGGTTAAAAAAAAATAAAAAAAAATAATAATCAGAAACCAGTGTTGGTAACACATTTTCATATTTGTTTGCTTCTATGTGGAAAAATGAGATAAAGATGCAGGCTTTCGGTTAAAATTATTAGGAGGAAACACTGGTCATGTTACATTTAAAAGAGAGGTTTTTGGTGTATGTCTTTGCCAGCTTGAAGCTTGTTTGAGGATTTCAAATGAAAAGCTGTGCCTAAAATATCACAGTATCCATCTACAACAGAAACATTTATTGACAAGACGTGTGCTGTATTGAATTTAGTTGATTGTATTAAAAAGTTGGGGAAAAGCTGTGGTGCGAAATGGTCAGTGGTAATTCATGGGTCTGAAATGTGAAATCTGTGGCCTCTGTCCATGGTGCTGAAGCTTTCACAATATTTACCCTGACTTTTAGGGAAAAAAAGATCGTGGAGATTTAATGCTAGATTGGCTTTAGTGTTTCAAAAGCATTCCCTGCATTTCTTATCAAATTGTTTTCGATGTGGACAGTAAAGTGAGGGAGACGAAGCTTGAGTCGATCGGGGAGCAGCTGATGGTTGCGTTCTGAGTAAAGACACCAAATTGCGGCAATGAAACAGAGTCCTAATTACATTTCTTAATCACACTGGAGGTCTAATTTCCTTAACGATCTGTTTGATTATGCGAGGCCAGGTATTACTGCCGACAGTTTTCATACACACTTGTTTTCGCATTATCATATTATTACACACAGGCGTAGATATTGTCTTAACATCCACACTAAAGGTGGTTTTTGTTTTTTGTTTTTTTTGTTGGTTTGTTTTGTTTTTGCTTTTAGTCCGTGGAGCGCAAACATCTTAATGTTGCCCTGAAGCTACGTTCGCCCACCCACGTCTGGCCTTCGCTCCCAAGACTTAAGACAAGAAAAGTTACCGGTTTTGATGGAGCAGAAAATTGTTGAACATTATTTCCCCTCTCTGCTTGACACCTGGTGAGAATGCAGAAACTGACAAATGA
>VUQG01045771.1:87028-103846 GCA_015106755.1 Etia nguti
AGTTACCTTCACAGAAAGGGATGAATGTTGAGGCGACGCCTGGTGCAAATACAAAGATAAAGCAAGGAAGAAAGCAGGGGAAGAGGGTAGTCAGGGGAACCAATCAGAATCTTCAATACTGAAGCTGGTCTCCAAGCTTCCCACATCGTGGCTTTTACATTACTAACCCACAGCACGCTACAGCTGATGTTAGTACACCCAGCTGCTTACTAGCACCGCTGCAGCCTTTGAGTCCAGCCAGCAAACTTGGGGTTGTGGCGTGGCTGGCCAGGCGCCAGGACGTGTGCAGGGGGCTATGCCATGGTGTTGGCTCTCACAAGCTGGCAGCATTGAGGAGCGTAAAGGCATTCAGTAGCGTGAATGTCCCTTTGTCTCAGAGCAGCGTGCCAGGCTAGCTCTAATGAGGCAGCTCTTTGTGGCAGGCCTCTCAACATCAAGTGGGCTGGTGGACTCATTAACCTGACTACTGCAAATAAAGCAGGCAGGCACAAGAGACGCCTATGATAGCACACTTAAGGCCCCGCTGAATCCCCCCACCACCCACACCGCCGCCACAGTCATCCTTCCACCTCCTCACTCTCTTCTTTTCCCTCCAGTCTCTCTCTCAGGTTTCCCAGGGCTCCTCTGATAGGAGGAAACCAGCCGCTGGCCTATTTCAGGTGTCCCAAATAAAGGTTGGTTGGGGGTGTGATTTCCAGTTTCTATATTCTGTCTCGTTCATACTTTGAGCTTTAATCAGATTTTTGGCTCTGCGCTGTAACCTGGTTTTTGTTGAAGAATGAATGAACTGCTGGAGTCGACTTGTAAAGCGCTACAGAAAACGTTTATGCGTTTATCCACAACGCTTCTCTTTATAGATGCATCTGAGTCAGTCTTTCTTTGTGGTGGTAGGAAACCTATACTTCTAAATGCCCCAGAATATTTCAACACAGCTTTGTATGCATTTGTATTTTATTCCCACTGTCTCCCCCAAATCATTGCAATTTGGCTTTATCACCAGCAACGAGAGGGGATGTAAAAAAGAAAAAGAATAAGAAGAGATGAATAGAAATGTGTCAGTGCCTTTGTTTTAACACCTGGATAAAGAGTTTTCTAACATTTCCCATTTATAGCTCTTTATCTTGATCAGTGACAGTGTTTTGACTGATATGTTTCAGGTGAAATGTGACTTGCAAACACGTTTTGACAGTCAAGGTAGTCTCTTGCTGCTATATCACTTTCTGTATTAGCTGAACTGCTGTCAGTCTGATTTTAGTTCCATGGCTAATGAGTCAAATCCTTTTATGCCATCTTGAATGTTTTAAACTTATCAACTTGAGCTATGCGCTGATCAACTTGACTTATTTAGGTCAGCTAAGCCTTTATGAGTTGTTCTCCCAACTAATGAAGCAGTTGTAATGTTGGGACCAGGGATTGTAAGCGAGTCTGCTGAAATAGATTTGCTAACTTGTTTTGATGAATATTTTTGCAGTGGTTAGGAAGTCATGTGGCTCACCGCTGAATTATGTAGCTGAATGAAATTGGGTCGCGAGAAGCTGTTTTCCGCACACTGACAAGGACAGGTCAGATGCTCGTCTCACAAAACGATAGTCGGTTGTTTATATTTGTCTTTTTATTTATCTCTCATAACCCTGCCGGTTATTAGCGCTCAGCGTTTACGGCTTATGGGTGTGGACCTGCTAGATATTGATTCGATGTTAATGTCATGTACTGTTTGATATATGGCCTCTGGAATTGCTCAAGCATTTGATCAAGTTGCTTGTATGTAGATTAGATTCATTAGATATTCCCCCCACTATTTTTCATGATGTTTCCCCACACTCATTTTACAGCCTCCCATTGTCTCCTCTGCACAGTAAATGATTTTAATCTGGTGATGCTGTGTACTCTTGATAAGCCCTGCACAAATTGAGGCAGCGTCGCTGACGGTGAGGAAGAGGCTAACGCCACAATAAGCTCTAATCGTGCAGGCGCCTCATTTTCTGAAAAAGAATATTCATACCAACATCAAAGGGGTTAGCACTCCTGACACTGACAAATTGCAGACGAGGTTTCATTAATTAAGTAGGCCACTAATGTTTATTTAAATGAAATTTACGGTTGCATTATTGATTCGCCGCCACAAAATTATCTGACACGATGCACATGGATTGTGAGCTGTGGCTCTCTGCAGGAG
Source organism: Etia nguti (assembly GCA_015106755.1). Lineage (NCBI taxonomy): Eukaryota > Metazoa > Chordata > Actinopteri > Cichliformes > Cichlidae > Etia > Etia nguti. Next base: position 89,205 of record VUQG01045771.1, read on the forward strand.
CAGACAGACAGCAGGAGTGTGGATGGGAGGGAGGTGGGAGGTGGATGGAAATTTAGAAGGGGGTCTGAAGGCTGGAGGGGAAACATGAAGATGATGGTTAGGAATTTTTACAGCTGCCAGCATGAAGATATTCCTACCTATATATTTTTTCATTAAAGCCATAAACTGCTGAGAAAATGATTTTTTAAAAACTACACAGAGTTTTGGTTTAAGATTCAAATGATTCTTTTTTTTTTTTTACCACTTGTCTTGATGAAAGTAGCAGTAATTGAATAAAGTACACATCCAGCATGCTTCATTCATTCTGGATGAAAGCAGAGTTTTCTTAGTACAACTGGAAAACAATTTGACTCATTGATTACTCTTTGAGTACTTAACTTACCATATTAGGATGGTTGTTGGTGCCCGATGAGCTTGTTGGCGAGTTTAAGAAACTGCTAGTCTACTGGGATTTTCCAGTACAATCGGTTTACAGAGAATGGTCTGAAAAGGAGAAAATATCCAGTGAGCATCAGCTCTCTGTGAAAAAAATCCTTGTTGATGGCAGAGATCAGAGGAGAATGGCCAGGCTGCAAGCAGTAACTCAAATGACCTACAAAAAAGATATGCAGAAGAGCATCTCTGAATGCGCAACACATCAAATCTTAAAACAGATGGGCTACAGCAGCAGAAGACCACACCAGGTGCTACCTGTCAGTTGTCACAGGAAGCTGAGGCTACAGGTTACACAATCTCACCAAAATTGGCCAACAGAAAAGTGGAAAAATGCTGCCTATTCTGATGAGTCTCCATTTCTGCTGCAATATTCAGATAGTAGGTCAGAATTTGGTGTAAACAACGTGAAAGCATGGATCCAGCCTGCTTGTGGTGGTATAATGGTTTGGGGGATCATTTCTTCTTTCTGAGCATTGTTTAAACACCGCAGCCTGTCTGAGTATTGTTGCTAACCATGTCCATCCCTTTATGACCACAGTGTACTCATCTTCTGATGGCTGCTTCCACCAGTATAACACACCATGTCACAAAACTCAAATCATCTCAAACTGGTTTCTTGAACATGGCAATGAGTTCACTGTTCTCAAACGGCCTCCACACTCACCAGATCTCATCTCTGGGATGTGGTGAAACGGGAGATTCCCATCGTGGGTGTGCAACCGACAAATCTGCAGCAACTGTGTGATGCTGTCATGTCAACACGGTGTGCTTATTAAAGTGTCCAGTAAATTTTTTACTCCATGTAAATTTTTATGACAAAAGCAGCATATGAAAATTAACTCATCATGATCCGCCAATGTATGGTAATGACACTAATACTTTTCTTGAGTATGGCAAGCGGTGCTACCACCAGCAGCCTGTCCTAAAGATTCGTAGCGACTCTGATCAGTGTGCTAATGCAATGCTCCAGCTGAGTTATGTGCCCTTTTATTATAACAAGGCTTAACCTCCTAGGACCTGTGGACATCACATTTTGGGTTGTCTAGACCAAAATACTAAATTTTGCTCTACAAGGGCCTGATATCCACTTACGAGGACATTATACTACCACTGTGCTATCGAAATTTAAAACGAATGTCCTCTTATGTGGATCTAATTTTTCTCAGAAACAAAAATCAGGTAAAAAAAAAAAAAAAAATCAGGTAATTCTTTGTTTTTACATTAATCAGGTCCCAATCAGCCCAAATAGCAAAGAGAAATTAAAAATGCATGCCATGAAAGAGTTCGGGTCTTAGGAGGTTAAATACAACTATTCATTTTTATTTTCTAGATCAAAATGCTGATGTCATCTATCCCACTTTCCAGCGTGCTGGCACTAAAAGAGAAGGTCCTTGTTTACCAGGGCTGCAAACCAGTGGCAGGCAGTTGTGTTTCCTCTTAGACCCAACAGTTAACTGCTGTTGTACATAAAGTATTAATAATACTTTATGTGTGGTCAGCAATACATAAAGTATTAATACTACTTTATGTATTAATAATATTGTAAAAAGTATTAATAATGATATAGTATTTAACTGATTAGTATTTATGGTATAGAATAGCAAGGACAACAAAGTTTCATTGTTTAATTCATTAATAGCGCTAATCACTAGATAGCAGAGACTCACACTTCTTACTGGTGTTTAGAAGCTTCAGCTTTATTTTACTACATTTTTAACTTTGCTCCTCCAAAATAGAAGGAAATAGACAAAAAATTGCAAATGTAGATGTAAATGACTGTTTTATAAGTATAGGATGTCATGACTTGTAGATATCTCATACTTTGATTTGCTTATGCAAGAGGCCCCTTTCACATTTTTTCCATACAACTCGATTCATGCTGAATTTGTGTAATTATACTGTTTAAGAAAAATGTAAAAGGGCCCTTTTATATCAAACTATGAGGCATATACATCTTCGGAGATGTATAAGGTTGTAAAAAAAAAAATTGTTGGAAGGAACGTAAAAGTTTTTTCTATTCCTTTTCCATGTGGGCGGTGACTAGTTTGAATTTTTGGTTGGACTTTAGAAAATCCACTGAACATCAGATTCTCTGAGCGTCACCCTGGACCTCAAACTGTTACCTCATGCATTTATTTCTCCTGCTACTAAGGGCGGGGTTAAGGAGACCAGTGTGTGCGCGTGCATTCACACACATGCACTCTTTTGAACTGCAGACACACGCTTGGCACTGTTTGTCAACACAACACATGTAGATGAATTGTTATTGACAAGTATACACAACACACCGAGGGCTACTGAGAAGACTCAATAAAATTGAAGGATAGACTTGTTGAGATCCAAGGCCCTTCTAATTTCCTATAATAGACTCCTCTATGCTTTGAAATGTGATTTAGACTGGAGCAGTGGGTTTTGGTAGTCTGTTAGCCTCTCCATCCATCGCTCCTCCCTGTAATGGAGAGCATCAGAGTCGCTCGCAGGTTTTCGCCGGGCAGAGACGCACACTGCAGCAATCGTGCGATAGCCACAGCCTCCTCTCTGTCCCACAGTAAAACATTTGACTGTACAAAAATCGATCTTAATTAGATCGGATGAAATTAATCCAGGTGTCAGAGTTCAAGCTCGTACTAATAAACCAAACTGTGTGCACCCTGAATTTGCTCTGTGATTAATCAGTGATGCTAAATGAAATATTACAGGTGATATTGTGGGAATTAATCTTGCTTGTAGTCAAGTGTACGTTTTTATATATAAATATATTTTAAATATTGTATTACTGTTAAAGCTAGAGCAGCTAGTTCAGATCCTTATAAGAACTTCTGCCCTTCTATTTGTTAAATGACTTAAAACGGACGACGGTGCACAGCCATACTCACATCAGCATCCATGTGGCGTGCCTTTATCGAAGAAACAGATCCATCCGTGTGTGTGTGTGTGTGTGTGAGAGAGAGAGAGAGAGATGAAACAGTTTCTGTTCTGTTCTGCCTCTCGGGCAGCACGCTGATGGCAGGTGCATCGGGATGACTGCCTGCCATCTGTCCAGGTATGCTGCTCCGCACGCCTGCGACACACATCTCTGTCGAAGTGTCTGAATTTGTGCACAAGACCGGGTACGTGTCTGTTTTGGTGCGTGTTGTATTCTCTCTCTTGCTCTCGCTTTTTTATTTAGTATCTGTGGCCTTTGCTCTTGGAAACTACAAACCTCTCACAAGATGAACTTCATTTCATCCTCTTTTTTTTTGTTGATCGTTTTCTTGAACCTTCACATATTCACGCTGACACTTGTTGAGCACACTTTAGTCCATCTCACAGCTGCCTGTAGCTGCATGTAGGAGCCCTCTTTACCTGAGGACAGACCTGTATATTTTTGTGTGTGTTTGTAGAGAAACAAAGATGTGTAGAGGTTGAACCGAGGCAGCGATAGTGATAATGTGTGTGTGTGTGTGTGTGTGTGGCAGGTGGTAAATGACATCGCAAGCCAACAGACTGAGGTCAACCTTGCTGGGCATAAGCCCAAGCTATATTATCAACTGGGTAGCTGGCAGCTTGCTCTGCTGTACTGCCCACACCCACTGCTATCCACACCACAGATATACACACAGAAACATTCATGGACAACTTGCTACAATATTGATTTTTAAACAGCGTGAAATTTTAAAGAAATTATTTTATTGCTGGAAGCAGCAGCAGCAGAGCTGCACCAACTTTAACACCAAAATGTTGCCTCTTTACTCCATTTGATTAGTACAGGTATTGCTAAATAAAAGGCAAATGCAGTATTCATATTATTAAAAGTGTAATTTAAGCAGTTTAAATGCTCTGCAACATAAATATTCTCCGAAAAGCAACTTTTCGTGATGGTTTTCCCTGCATGTTGGCACTATACGCTAAACAAGATACATAGTTTATTTGTATTTTGCATCAGCGTCTGATCAAAAAAACACCATGTAAGATTGAACTGAGGACATTTTCAGCATTCAAAATAGATCAAGTGCCTTTTCTTCACAGCGCATCGCGTTGCCCTATCTACACCATCCCTTCAAAGGGAAATAGAAATCTTTTGACATGCTCTCATTTTTTTGCAGTAAGTCATGCTTCATCAGAGCTGCGTGCTGTTTGACCCACTTTACTTTAACATTTCATCCTCTGTTGTCTCAGAAGAAAGCCAAATACCACGGTGCATTTACAGTAGTTGGGTGGAAATGACAGAGTGCATTTTTCAAGTGCTGGTACAGCAAATACCACAGTTACTTTACATGATATGTATAATGACACATAGCTGCTTACAGAAGACGATATCGATGTGATTTGTCTCTTTTGTAAGTGTGCGATAATTCGAGCTCCTTAGTCAGATTGTTGCGCTTGTATGTGATAAAGTATTTCCTTCACTAGTGGCACACGGTCATGATAAAGACAGATGAAGATCCTGCAGCTGTTTGTTACCACTGGTTATCTGTCTCCATATCAGATCTGTGTATGTGGAAGGCAGGGAGGTCAGAGTATGCGATAGCAGAATTTTGCAGTTTTACCCCTGCTGGGATCTCCTCCATTCACACCAACACCTCGTCAGCCATAGGAAGGACCCAAATTTACATCTGAGGGTAGGAGGCAGGAGGGAGAGATGCTGAGGAGAGGGGGGAAGGGATGGGATGGAGAGAGAGAGAGAGAAAGAGGGGGAGGGGGGCACAGCAGCTGGCTCCTTTTTCCCTGTCATTATCCCCGGTCGCTGTTTCAGTCAGCCCCATTTGATGAAAGTCAAACAGTACACTAGCCCTGATTATGTGACAACTAGAATTCACCTACTTAGTTAATCCTGCATCGCGGTTTAGATTTCAATTAATTTCTCTCTGGTTGCTTCATCTTCCCAGGGGATGGTGAAGGCGGGCTGGGGGAGGGGAGCCTGCTGTGTGCATGAGGATACAGTATGATGGAGATGGCGGGGGGAGGGGAAGCCGTACCTAGAGAACCGAGATGGCGAAAATGCCTGCACAGCACATTCAGATGTACCACGCAGAGCGGGGAGATAGTACCTGTCGGGTTTTCTTACTTTGACTGCGTAGTCAGGGAGCAATCAGCTGAATATTTTTATGGCTTCTGCTTCCTTTACGAGGGATTCGCGGTGTGCGTGCGTGGCTGCAGCGTGTGCACGCGTGTCTTTGTGCCTTCCCGCGCTGTGCTCAGCGAGCGGCTGATACTTTATCCACATGCTTCAAATGTTTTTGTTTATACGTGTAAAAAGGAGTGTACGCGACAAACATTTCAGAGCATGTCTGTTCCTCAAAAAAAATAAATAAATACACAAAGCTGCATATTAATAAGGTCTCAGAGGCCCTTTAGAGGATCAAACCCCCCAGGTTGTGATTTTCCGCCATTAGTCTTATGAGGCTGAAGGGACTGGGACTGTTCAGGCCAGCTGAATCGATTGCGCTGAGGGAACAGTGCTACCATACCTCCTTTCTCCATCTCCTTCCTTCTCTGTGACATTCCTTGACATTCTGATGGAGGTTTGAGTTCGAGCCTCATGTCCGTGTCACCATTGTAAATCTTTCGCCATATGGCGTCCACTTGCACTCTGTGTCTGTGGTGGGGGATGGAAGGCAGAGGAGGCCTGGTGTGATGCTGCTGCACATCAATTTCAGAAATAGGCAGGTGTATTTCCCGAAGCGTTAAAATCTGATATCTAAAAAAATGTATGTTAATATAGTTTAAAAAAAAAATTTTTTTGCAATAGTGTTGGCGTAAAATAAAATACAAATTCTGCCTGGAAACAGCAACATTAAATTGCGGTTACTGGCGTCGCTCACGGTGCTCTTTAGGAAAATGCTAAGTATGAAAAATTTAAATCAAGTCAAAACCATCAGCTTAAGCCACCAGATCTTTTTTAATTTTTATGTAATTATTTTTGACAACGACTGCACACAATAAAAGCCATGGTGGAGTTTTATTAGTTAAAACTCCCTCTCCTGCAAACATCAGTTGTGGAAAAGAAAAGCCTGTTCAATCATCTTCTAATATTCAGTGTTAGCGTTTTGCTGATGTACATTACAGCAGCTTTTAGCCTTAAATTATAGCCTTTTACTTGAATTGCTACAATCTTCCCCACTTTTGCATCATTTGTTGTGTGCACTGTCAAATGCTGTGCATGTCAAACATGTTTCCTTTCATACTACTGGTTAATTTTTTTCCATAAAATTGTATTTCATCTTGTAACTGCTGATTTCATGGGTGTAGGTCCTTAAACGTTGTCGTGTTGTTATAAATGATGTTGCGCTAAAGAAAGTGATTGGGATCTGCACCCAGATTGGATGTACTCTTTCCTCTCCGGTCTTCCTATCCAGCAAGTTTTATGAATTTTAGCCTGGAAGTTCTTGAGGAATCTTACCGACAGACAAACTGCACTAAAAATATTCCTCCACCTCAGCTCCCTCCTTGGTGGAAAAATACTGCCATGTGCAGTCCTTGCTCTCCATGAGGTCTGATTAATAACTATGGTTTTGTGGTGTAAACGAGCATGATCCCTAATACACTGCCAACCCGCTGTATTTGGCTTTCACCAGTACAACCTGACAATGTGGTTGGATAGTTAACACAGCTGCCCTTCCTTACCAGACCTCCTCTCAGACCTGGATCTCTTCATCCTTAACCTGTGCAATCCCAGTGTGGTTCTGCTCTGCTGTGTCCTCCCTGCTGAGGATGCTGGGACACTAATGGAGCCTGGCATCCAAGCTCACTAACGGCATCCCAGACCGTTCAGGATACCACTGTGAAGAGTGGGGAATTATAATGGCACACTAAGCAGGGCAGGAAAAAAGCATCCTTTATAAAAGTTCTAACTATCTGTATGGTAACAATGGTGAAGAAGAATAACACCACTCACCTGCATGTGCAGTAAACATCAACTTAGCTAAGCTAGGCTAATGTTGTTCAGCTCAATTCAGGAATTTCCAGCCTTTGTGCTAAGCTAACATAGTTTAACTTAGCTTAGCACAAAGGCTTGAAATTCCTCTAGTCTGCATGTTGTATTCTTGAGTGAGATGGACTGTAGTGCGTTCCCAGACATCTTTAGGTCGCTGTTTTGAATCTGGGTCAAAGGAGGGTTGATTTGGGGTTTTTTGGGGGGCAGTCTGACATGCAGACTAGGGGAACCAGTCTAAGTATTCTTGGGCAGGAGGTGAGACACTGAACCCTAAGTTGCCCCAATGCATCTTCGAGTGTTGGGTTAAATGTTATTAGCCATAGAAAAAGGCGAGTGAGGCTTCTAGTAAGAAGGAACTTTGAATGCTCAGAGTACAAAAGTGCTCTCTAAGTACCAGTTTCTGTTGCATCTATAGGTGTGTGTGTGTGATTAGAATTTCAAATCCTGCATGTCTGTGAATGTGGCTTGTTGTGTGAAAAGTCCTGTCCAAAGCACTGTCCAAAATTTGAAAAAGGTATTAATTAATATTTTGATTTTGAATTTTTGAAATTAAGATTAATCAATATTAAAAAAGAAAGACAAATAAATATTTTTGTAATGAACCGTTTCTCCTGGAAGTCACAGAGTAAACCCAATAAATATTCCAGGAATGGATGTACATGAGCTGGAAGAGGATTAGGGCCACTGAAAAAAAACAAAAACAAAAAAAACAAGGGTTTTTAGGATTTTCTCTCTTTTTTTTTTGTTTGTTCCAGATTTCTGAAAAAAAGTCCGAATTCTGAGATTAATGGACATTATCATTAGTCAGTTATACTAATAGCCTCCCTCAAAGGTCAGTTGAAGAAACAAATGTCCATAAACTGTAGATAAATGATGGCCATCTCCACCATCACTATTTTGAAGCCTTGATTGATTGATTGATTGATTGATTGCATTGCATTTTCCTCTTGTTTTAGATGGTTTCCACGACATAGTGGCCTAACTGTGTCTTTAAGGTCACACGGGCCAAGAGTCCAGTCAGTGGAAAAGTGACCACCTGTAGGTTGGGACAGTTGCCATTACTTTGCATGGAAGATGCAGGCTTACTTCCAGACTCTCACCAACTACCAGAACTGGCAACAGTTTCCCTTCAAAGTAAAAGGTGCACTTTTACAATACGCTGGTCTCAGGATGAAACAACAAAAATGTTTACTTTGAAGGCAAACAATCTCTGTTTTTGGTTTGTTTTTCAAGTTTCATCACAGATCTGGGGTTAGTTAGTGAGTCACAGTCAGTGACTAAGACAATCCATTAGTGACCAAAGCTATCACAAAGAGCTGTAACACCCACCATTTTACCTGGTGACAGCCAGTAACCACCCAGCAACCAGTCAGGGAATACACAGGGGACAGTTAAGATGCAGAAGCCCTCACATTAATTATACAATCAGTGAATGTTTTGTTTTTCTAAAACATTTCAAACCATTCAGCAAATCATAGCTGCAGGAAAAGATGAGCAAAGAAAAAAGGGAACAGGTGTAGTGATACTGTGAGTGTGTCAGTGTGCTGTTTCTCTTTTTTCTGAGAGCTATGCTCTGTCACACTTGGATAACCTGACATATGTAAAGTCTACAGGCAAAGATCCAGCTTCTATTTCTATAAATACTACATTAATGAGTCTAAAACAAAATCTACTTTAAAAAATACCTTCTTGGTTCTATATCTTTGTATTTTTTAATAGATGATTTAAAAAATATAACATATATTTGTGAGCTTTAGAGGTGATACAAAGCCCTTTACTGTACCTTTGGACAGAACACTTACAGCCCAGCAGCTATATTATTTATCTATTAGATAGCATCAATCTATTCATCTAACTCTTTGCAACAGAACAAATCCGCCTAATATTCCTTTAATGTTTGTTTATCAATGTGATAGAAATAAAGAAGCATCAAAAGCGCATGTATGCTAGAGAGAGACATGTGAGGAGAGTTTTCCTGGCTCTGTAATGGCTGCCATCCTCTCTCTCTCCAACCCCTCCTCTTCCTCCTGCTTACGGCTGCAGCTCTGTGGATCCTCGATGCCCAGGCATGGTGTACTGAACATGCATGGCGGCGTGTTTCCTCCTGTAGCAAGCTAACTTCTGCACTACTCCTCTCGCTATTTCAAGGAAAGTGCAACCTTTGCCTTGGGCCTTAATTATGTTCAATTTGCCAAGCTGGGCCTGAAACCATTGGGGGGTGGAAAAGCTCTCTGACCTATTTATCAATGCAGCTTTTTCCTTCCACTGACGGAGACTGAACCAAAAAGGGAGAGAGAGAGAGTGAAAGAAATACAGTTTGCTCAGTTTTCACATAAGCAGCATGTAGGAACAGCACAGGATGAATGGGAGTAGTGCAATATATACATTTAATTTCTTAGAGGGTGCTTTTGTGGGAGTGTGACAGTACTATTTTTATATTATTCCATCCTATATTTTATTATAAAGTCCTATTAAATTGAAAAAAGAAATCACTCTTTTTTTTGTAGTAAAATGTCAAAACACAGAGAGTGCAGAAAAAGAATGAGCTGGTGTTATTTTTGGTTTCACCTGCAGTCAGAAATGCTGTATCTCCTAACCACACCGGTGCTCTTTCAATAGAGACTGAAGAAGCTTCTTCAGACCACATGATTGGAGGTAAACACTGAGGAGGCCATTGACCTTTCATTATAGCTTCTGATAAGGCCAACTATCTCCCCTCTCTACACTGTGCCCTAAATGTCAAGTCACTGTATGTGTTATAATTACCCTGAGTTGGTATTTTCCTCCTCTTTACGTTTCAATGCATGGAGAGCAAATCCTGCTAGCGGAGGTTGGCTGAGGACATGTCACCGCTTTAGACGTGTGAGGTTAATTTAGCTGTTCACAGGCTAATCAGTTTTCTATTTTTATTTATTTACCCCCCCCCTTCTTTTTGCAGCATAGCATTTTCCAAACACGGAAGACCTTCTTAACACTGAGAATTTACCTCCCTAGAGTCGAGGGCTTGTTAATACACTCTCATTAGGAGGTTTTATGCATGGACAAATAAACAAATGCTAATAAACTCCTAATTATTTTCTCACAGCAAATTCAAGGATTTTGAATATTCATGTTTAACCAAAAAGCAGTGCAATTATTTTACTGAACATAACATATATATATATATATATACTTTTTCTTAATAAAACAATTTGGTAGTCAGGAACTTGTTTCAAGAACAAAGAGGTAACTCCGGATTTTTTTTAAGGGAGCATACATGTGAGTGACTGCCCAGAGAATATTTTGATTACACCACTGACAAAGGTGCTAAAATGTACAGGCTACGCTTTTCTCCAAGTGTATATTTAATTTGTTGATTAATAATTTTCTCCCCGTGAGCAATTTCTGTGTTTTTGCCTGAAGTTTTAGTTTTTGTAGTGATTTTATTTTGTTGTGAAAGATAATCCTGCATTTCTTTTTCCACGCTTTACAAGAGAAACGCCCTCCCAACACTGACTCAGTTCGATGCACCACATTTGAGCTCTATTGTGACTCTTTTTTTTTTCCATTGTGAAAAACATTGTGCATCACTAATACAATTTGACTTGCAGGTGCAATTGTGTGGAAGAAGGTTGGCCCATTTTGCTGAGTGTCAGGAAAGGCTTTTAAACTGTCACCACACTTTTCTCCTTCCTTCATACGGAAACCTTTTAGACGTCCTCTTTGCTGGGATGGACAATGGGGTGTCAACGCTGTTACCTTATTCTGATTTTTGCTGCCGAGTTAGTCGGTAGTCTAGTGACTGATCGGTTCTCTGAGGTCTACTTTTAAGGATGTATGCATGTGGGCACTGTGAGTTTTGGTGCTGTAAACATACGTACCACATCAGGACTCCAAGTCTTGTTTGCATGTTGACAGACTGCCATAATTCGAGATGGCACCTGTCTCGCTGATGTCTTTACCGCTGCTGCTCTGAGTCCTCTGCAGCTTAGTGACAGCCTGAATCCTCTCTGACGTGAAAACCCTTGTGAGAATCGGAGAATCTGAGATTAGGAATGTCGTCGTTAGCATTTGGGAGCGTGAATCTCTCCGTTGAGGACGTGGTTTCACATTAATTGTGAGATTAAAACCTGCGGTGGTGCTGAGAGACGTCGGCCCATCCGTGCCACGATTTGCCGCGTGCCTTTAGCAAGTGCAGCCATCGCTTGCACGTGGCACACATCGAAGTCAGGAGAAAATGAAATTATGATTTGCGATGACAAATCTGAGATGTGTGCGTGCTACCACAAAAACAGCAACAGCTCATGAATAATGCATGGCTGCCGTGGGCTATAGATTAAGTGTGAATATTCATTAATTTACTTGCCCTTTGGGAGGTGATGCAAATTCATACAAAAGCATGCTGGCAACTGGGTTAGCCACCACTCACAGGAGTAAATATGGGTAACGATGGAGGACGCCAGTTATTTTTTTCTTAAGTACCTGAGCTGTTTGTAAAATGAAGGACAGCGTTGGCTCTGTTAAGAAGTTTTAACAGGGTTTTCCTGGAGTAATAACCACCTCCACCCCTCCACCTCTTAAGTGCTAAGTCACCAGAGCAGGGAAAGCCCATTAGGGTAAAGAAGGTGGGGGAAGGCAAGAGTTTGAGTGATTAGGCTGATTGGATATAGCAGCACTAGGTTGCTCAGGTCAAAACTAATCAGCTTCAGAACAGAGGGAAGGTCCTTATAACTAAAAGAGAGAAAGACGTAGAGATGCGACTGCTGTTCTGTGTAAAGAGTCGTCATGTCACACAAACAAACAATAATGCTCCCATACAGGCCTGAACAACCACAGAGCACTTACTGAGTCAGCAAAGAGATAGCTGATCAACTAACGAGAACAAGCGGCCAATGTTTAATTCTCCTGTTCACTTTGTGCTTTTTGGACAGTGTGAAAAAGGCATGTCTTCAGGAAGTACAGACAGAGAAGAAGAAGAGAGGAAACTGTGAAATGTGCAGGTTTTCAGTCTCAATTTTGCTGACAGCACCCTGAAACAGAGCAGAAGAAGTATTGACAGTGTAGCTGCACCGGCTCTCAACTGTGGCTTCATTTCTGCACTTACTGTATCCCCTTTCTCAACCATAAAAAAAAACCCTGAGCAGGATAAATTGATTTTGTTTATGGGATCATTTGCACATTTATCCACACTACATGCAGGACCCTGTTATGTAGATTTCCCCCCGCAGCAGGCACTGGCAGGAAGACGAGCAGGGATTGGACGGAGATAAACGACTCATTAACCCCAAATTGATCATGAGCCGCACACTTGTGAGGATATTTCATCATTAATATTTCAACTTAATTATTTGTGCCCATGTTGACTCTGAGGTCCTAATTTACACATCACCGTGTGATGTATGAATTATTGTAATGGACAATATTTGAGCAGTTATTTCTCCCACTGCCACCATTTTTCTATCCCCCTCCCTCTCCCACCGCCCCTCTTCGTTACCGATCTCTATTGCTTGATTTTTCTCTGTGTGCTGAAATAATACCGCTACGTGGCAAACTCATATTGTAGAGGCTTAAATCTTGTAGATTGTCACTTACAAATCAAACTCTGCGGGCTGAGGGAATTCTCCTTCGCACACATGTACTCCCTCTGAACTGCAGGCTCAGTGTCTCTGATTTCCCCTTCGTTTGTTCACTCAAGTGCACTTTTCAGCGGCGAAATATCGCTTTCGAGAAAAGCTGTCAGCAGAGATGGAATTTCCTATGAGGGGAAGAGAGTTTGGCAAAACATTTTCATGAAGTTCCATGTTCGTCTCGCCTGATCTCCCGCCTGTGTTGTCCCCACTTTTATTCTGTATGACATGCAGTAGGTATCAGCGTGGTGATTTGCTATCCCTCAGAGGTGGAATGTCTGCTTTGCTTTGTTTACCACTCTCCCTGTTGTCCCTGTCACTTGCGCTCAGCGAGATAGTGGCAACTAGAGAGAAACTTTCATTTCCACTAACCCGCCGCCTTCGGTGCACCAACAGCTTTGAGCATCAGCGCGCCACAAATCATTCTGCACACTTATACTATAACATCAAATGGCTGAGAAACGGCTAAAGCCCGACAGCAGGTGTGCTCTAAATCGTTCAGATCAACATGTCAACACCTTTAACAAGACATCTCATTTTAGGCACCCGCGCTGTTACCACAGCTTGGGCTTTAGTAGTCGCCTCTGACTGAGGTTTGAGGCTCGGAGCAGAGAGCCAGATTGAGAGGTTTGGGGATTGGAGGTGAGTGCAAACCTGTGCATCAGCATCTCTTAATCCCAAAGAGCCATAATCTGGGATTAGTGATCCTCTCCACACTGGATACAGATTAGAGCATCCGCTCATGGAGGAGCCTCTGCAGCATCGGCTGGCACCACTTCCCCAAGCCCTGTGGGAGGGGCTTGGAAAGGCTGTGGTGCTCCCTGATTGGAGGAAGCTCCGGATAAACTATGTGGTGACAGGGGTTGCCAAGACGATCACGCTGGCTTTGCCATGATTGGTTGTGTCAGAGCTTAGAATGTCTGCTTGTCCTCAGACCGGCATTAGATCACTCGCTATAGAGACACTTGTGTAAACGTATGTATGTACACGCACACGCTGTGGGACATGCATGTAAATGATTTAAAGCCACTCACTCTTCAGTTCATCAAATTTACCAACATGCTCTTACAACACAGAGACACTGATTTATGGATCCAAAAAGTGACCAGTGCAAGCAGTATTTCGCTTGCTTGTGTGTTTGTGTGCGTTTGTGTGTGTGTGTTGGCCAGTGGATCGTGCCCGTTGTCATCTGTCACTAATATGCACTCACACACAGCAGTAGCAGCAGCCCACATAGGTCAATCTCATCACCCTGCTCACTGGCACATGGTGGAACCATAATCCTAAGGGTCAGAGGTCGGCTTCATGCTGCTTGCCTGGCTGAAAGGGCAGATGGGACACACGCGTGCATGGACACACACTGGCCAGCTTCATGCTGCTGGGTTGGTTTGAAGGGCAGATGGGTGCATTGTGTCATAATGGCGGCTGAGCTACAGCCTGTGGGGGCGGCCATATTGTCATTGAGAGGACACTCGGTAGGTCAGGTGTACAGAGGCGAGCACTGACTGTAGTGTTTTACGCAGCCTTTGTTTCGACTGGTTATATCCACCCAGTCTCCCTGGGAGTAATGTAAATGCCATTTAGGTTATTTGCAATTTTCATTCTTTAACTTGGCTGATTTATTATGTCATTGTGGAGCTTAGTTTCTTTCTTTCTTTTTTTTTTTTTTTTTTTTTTTTTAAACT
>VUQG01045771.1:108251-127394 GCA_015106755.1 Etia nguti
TATTCATATTTGTGTGAATTTCTCCAGCTTTAAGAAGATTTTGTTTTTGAATTTACTTTCTGTTTGCCTGCGTGCCTATCTCCATCTATCTGTGTGTGTGTTTGTGTGTGTGTGTGTGTGTGTGTGTGTGTGTGTGTTTCTCTGCGCTGCTGTGGGATTGCAGGACGACTTCTCGGGTTCTGAATAATGAATCAAAGCATGAGAGAGGAGCAAAGTCACACTGCAGCAGCTTGTCTCTCTGCACTGCTTTCACCGTAGCCGAGCTTGATGACTAGACCCTGGAAGAAGCTCCCTGTAATAGGGCCAAGACCCCGCTATCACCTCCGCAGCCGCACAGTGGTAGACCACAAAATTCTCTTTGATGTGAAGTTAAATACAAGCTGGACAACCGAGTAAAACCACATATTTCATGAATATTTAAAATGAAAATATTAGCATTTATTGTAAAGGTACTCTCTGTTGATTAGAGGTACGCTTAGAGAGACAAGAGGGAGAAGCCATTTAGGAAGATCAATAGAAAACCCTCATAAACAGGCACTTCAACAGATGGCCATCAAAAAGATGTAGAAAAATCAGTTGGTGATCAATATCCTGTAAATTTTTGGAAAAAAACAATGAGCGGGCGAAGCCTTGGGAAGCAGCGGAGAGGAAGAAATACGCTTTCCACCTTGGAGGCTTGCAGCAATATCACAAAAAAGGATCTTCTTAATGACACTATTAAACTGTTTTACCACAGCATAACATGTTGTCAGCCACAGCGTTTCATTGTCCCATTAATAGCCTCCCAACACAATTCAGATTTCAATATCAGTTTGCTCTCATTATCTCTCTTCTCTGATACCGTTTCATTTTGTGCGGGCTAAATTAAATGTAAAAACCATAATGCAATTTTGCTGGAGGAGAACATGGCGTCTAATTGCATTAGGCTGAACTGTCGGTGGAGTCTGCAGCAGCTAGGCCCCCCATCACTCTCCCACAATTAGCGCTGGCTACTCCCCTCAACAGCAGGTGTTGTTCTGCCCGTGCCAGCATTCCAGCTGATTATCTAAGCCAAGCGCTGCGAGCTGCTCTTCATCCATCTACGTTAGGGCACCACCACAGCTCTGTGCAGATACTTACAGAGCTTCAATTACATTACCGGACAGCCAGCAGATACAGATGTTGAGCTGTGCACAACGAACGGTCACACTGGAAGCAGAGAGTTGGAGAGAGGACCTACGTTGTGCTGTCATGTTGCACACGGAGGAGCTGCAACCTTGTTCTTGAAAGGTTGTGGTGCATCACCGAGAGAAGCCAAGAGGATGTGGAAGAGCATGCTTTGAGTGAACCTTAGAGGCCCAGAGCGGTAGTAGCGGCAATGTATTCACACACATACACACACAGCCTGAGGTTGGCAGCATTCCAGCAGTCTCTGAGAGCAGTTGGGCTAACCAAATTATAAATTTACAAGGACTAAATTACATAGCTAGGGTGCACACATACTGTCACATCAGAGACTCAGCCACAGGCGCACACACTCACTCCTTCTCTGGCTGTTTCTAACTATTTGCACACACACACACACACACACGCACCAGGGATACAGAGACAGCCAACATCAAACAACTGAACTTGAACTTTGGACAGGTAGAGAAGCTTCTGTGCATGATATGAATTAAAAAATCTCATGCCCAAAGAAAGTCCACAGCTTTTTGATGCCAGTTTTCTTCCATCCTCTCACGTAAAGATTCCCATCTCTATGTTAGATGCATCATCGTGCAAATCAAACTAAAAACTGAAATGAAGATCTAGATGGAAAGCGTTCTTAATTATCCATTATAGGAGACATGGCTAAACTTGCTTGCAACTTACAAACCAAGTTCCAAAAAAGTTGGGACGCTGTGTAAAATGCAAATAAAAACTGAATGAAATATTTGCAAATTTTATTCACAGTAGAACATAGAAAACATATGAAATGTTCAAACTGTAGAAAATGTAGACCACATCAGCTTATTTTGAATTTGAGGGGAGCACTAGATTAAAAAAAAAAAAAAAGATGAAGCAGGATCATTTTTACCACTGTGTAGCGTTCCTTCTTCTTTTAACTAGAGTCCGTAAACATCTGGGAACTGAGCTGACCAGCAGATGAACCTCTGGGAGAGAAATGTTTTCCAATTTTTTGTTTGATATACGATTTTGCTGCTCAACAGTCCTGGGTGTTCTTTGTTGTACTTTTCATTTCATGACATTTCAAATGTTTTAAATTGGTTATTCTGGACTGGAGACAGGTCTGTTCTTCAGCAATCTTCTACTACAAAGGCTGTAGTAGATGCAGTTTGCAGTTTAGCATTATTGAGCTCAAATAAGCAAGCCAGTCCCGGGAAAAGGCATCATCTGGATCATTTGTTGCTGTAAAACCTGTATATACGGTACCTTTCACTGACATTGACATTCACTTACAGCAGGGTGCAGTTTCCATGTTTCCCTAAAAAGTATTTCAAATTTTTATTCGTCTGACCACACAACAGTTTTCCACTTTGCCTCAGTCCATTTTAAATGAGCTTTGGCCCAGAGAAGATGGCGGCATGTGCTGTTTTTTCTTTGCAGGATAGAGCTTTAACCTGCATTTGTGGATGTCACAGTGAAATGTGTTCACAGTCAGTGATTTCTGGAAGTGCTACTGAGCCTGTGCAGCCACTTCCATGACATAATCATGCCTGTTTTTAATGCCCGAAGATCACAGGCATCAAATATTGATTTTTACCAACACGCACAGAGATTTCTGCAGATTCTTTGAATCTTTTGTTGATCGTATGTACTATAGATGATGAGATATTCAGTCTTCCCAATTTTCCATTGGGGAACATTATTTTTGAATTTTTCCACAAGTTGTACTTTACTTCGGAGAAACTCTGCCTTTCTAAGATACTCTTTTTTTTATGTAAAAAAATAATCATGTTAATGATCTATTGTCAGTTAACCCAGTTTAGTTGCAAAATCTCCCTTCAGCTGTTTTTTTTTTTTAGTACCACTTAATTTTCCCAGCCTTTTGTTGCCTGCCCCAATATTTTTTTTTACCTGTTTTCTATGTTTTGTCGTGAATAAAACACAAGTTTATGAGATTTCCAGATCGTTACATTCTGTTTTTATTTACACTTCAAACAGTGTCCCTACTTTTTTGGAAGTGAGTTTGCACTATGGCGTTCTTATACACTTCACTTCTAGATGACAGTTACTTGAATCAAGCTCCACCTGAACTCATTTTCAGTGACCGCTTACCCAGACACCAAGACATGGCAGGAAACACTGAATACTTGAAGAGGTTAAGAACAGTTCTTGCCATAGTAAATACAGTATATAGTATTTACTGTGGCAATGGTTATAGTTCAAGTGGCTCTGTGCCTCTTTCTTGTAACCAAAAAAATAAAGTTATGTTTCAATTCAGAGTTACGCTCCATTTCCCAGTACTGGATGCTTGATGGACATGCCACTAGGCAGTGCCATGATAAATGCTTTACGACTGCCTCCTTCTACCACACAGGCACTTGGCTTCACCAGGCTTCTAGTGTGCTGTCTGCTCTCTGTTTTTAAATTGGACCAACATGGCAATTAACTGTTATATTAGAAAAAAAGTTCATAAGATATAGGCTATTTTTTTAAAAGGGATTTTTTTTCTTGGTATTTGGCTCAACCTCAATATTCTAGAAATGAATAAAGACCAGTTTGACCCCAACATGTCAACATGCAGCTCTACCAGCTTACATTGCAAAGCTGGTATAATATAGATAAAATGAGTGTGCAAATGAGGGATGAAATAGATATCTACTATTATTCACCGAAGCTTAAGTGTGTGCATGTAATTGATATAAACAAACCTCCAAACTTCCGGACCTCATAGAAACCTCCACACCAAGGTCTTTAAAACCCGAGGGAACCTTTGAATCTGCAGCTAGCCACGTGAATCATACATGACCAGGCCATATCATGCTTTGATTACTGTGAAATACACAGAGAAATTGAGTTTACAGTCCCTCATTCACTCTGGAAGAAAAGCACCAGTGGGAAAAATCAATTATCAATATTGAATATAAGATCATTTGACACACCTTCACATTTTACGCTGTTTATTTCCTGGGGGTTTTTTTGAGAGCGGTGATCAGAGAATGCAGTGGGTTTGAAGTGGTCATGGCTTCGATAAATATACCTTACAGAAAAGGCACATTTATGAAAAAACACGTGATATCTATGAAGCCACTGTAGCCTCAGTGTATAGATCAAACAAGCTAGATATTATCAGCAAGGTGTACCCATAGAGTGTATGCATTGCACAGACAGAAATACTTGTAGATAGTGCTAAGCACAATACACAAACAAAATGGACACACAGGAACTGTAATTTTTCCTGGGTCATTTTGAGTTTTGTCTTTTCTTTACTCCTTTTTGCTTTTGTGAATAATGAGTTTTGTTCCTAGTTTCTGTTTTCAGTGCTTGGTCCTTTTGCTATTTTTGTCTTTATCTTTATTTCAGGTTATCCTGCTTTCCCTGTATTTCCCGTGACCAGTTGTTAAGTCTCCTTCAGTTAGGTGTTCTCATGTTTTGGTTACTTCCTGTTTTATTTTGCCATTCCCTCTCTCTCATGTGCTTCATGTTCAGGTTTTTGCCTCATTACTTAGATTCTATTCGCCTGTTTTCTTTCACTATTATCTCATGTGTGTATTAAGGCCCTCAGTTTTCCTCAGTTCCTTGTACTGTTCCTTGTGCTCCTTCGTTCCGTGAATTCCATTTTTGTCTCCGACTTTTCACTTCTGGCTCCACCCTAGCTTTGTTTGTATTTTGTCCCTCCAGCAAAAAAGCTACCTTTGAGTTTGTTTTTTGTCTCTGGAGTCCTGCATATTGGCCTGCTGAACAGAAACGCAACAGTATTACATATGCGGCTGTGAAGTTCCCTTCCATTACTACTTGGCATCCACCCATCACACAAAACGTCCTCGCATTATACATGACTGAACATTTAATACAATTTTAACGGGCGAGTTGTTAAAAAATGCATTATAGTAGTCGCATTTTTGTGTAACAGACTCTAAATATCCTTATTTCTGCTGAAAAGCTGTGTTTGACTCAATTTTGAAGCTAGCCTCAAGTGACCTTTTGAGGAACTGCAATATCTGACACCTCCACTGCTTCCAGAGGCTTTTTTCCCCCACTTTGTCACTTAACCGTGTTTCCCACTGCAGAGTTACATTTAACTTCTGTATAAACTTCTTAGCTGCGCTGCAACCCCCCACAATTACTAATCCACTTTTACTTCTGCAGAAGTGCTTGTCAGATGGTCGAACACCTTCGGAAACCCTTCCCTCCCACAAATTTCTGACATCAGAACTAAGGGGGGACAGAGGTGAGAAAGTTAGCGAAAGGCTTTGAACTTCTTTCTAAAGCTCTTTTATATTCTTGGCACAGCAATTTCTGTTTGTTCGTGCAAATAAGTACAACACCATGAAAGCTTTCAGGAGACTGTCTGAAAGCATGCATCATTATTCCCATACACACAGTATTACAGCTCTCGCCTCTCAGTGTCCAGCTTTAACCTCACCGCCCAGTGCAGCATTCAGAGCTCAGCCTATATACTCTTTTGCTTGTCAATGCGGTCAGACACATTATACAAACTAGTTCTTTTTAAACACATCTTCGCCCATCTGCCCACCAATGTAGACGTATGTTTACCCAAGTTATGGTATTTGCACGGATATAGTTAAAACTAAAAGTTAAAATTGTTCAAGTGTTCCCTTAATTTTTTTGAGCAGTAATTATGTGACATTTACTGTCTAATTCTAACTAATTCTATTCTCTGTATATTTTTGTGGTAATTCAATCTTTTGATCTTTAAACTAATTATTTGTAGCTCCATCCATCCATTTTTTTTTGCGTAACTAGTTAAAGGTCACTGAGGGCTGAAGCCTACCCCAGTTGTCATGGGGCAAGAGGCAGGGTCTACCCTGGATAGCTTACCAGTACATCACAGGGCTAAGGGCTGTTATACACTGAGCGCATTGCGACAAAACAACGCTAAATACCAGATTTTTCAGAAGCAAACTTGTTGTGTAACACATAGAAAGCGTTGCATTTTTGATAAAAATTTACCCTAAAAAAAGCACTACAGAAAAAATGGAGTCAACCACAAGCGATGATGAGCTGGTCCTGATGTTTCTAAACAAGAAAAGAAAGAAACAAAGATTGTGGGTTCATCCAATTCTCAAGAAAAAGCAGCAGCAGGGAGATTGTGACCACATCTAAGGGGGCTGAAGCAGCATCTAGCTGTGCCTGAGGTTAAATAATATTATTTTACTATTTCCATATCATTATATATTCAGAACCGGTTCAAATTGTGAGTAATGAGCGCGCTTGTTGCCAAATGCAGCAGTCTCATTGGTCAGATCTGTTTTGTTTTTTGTTGTGTTTTTAATGAATTTATTTATTTCTATATGATCATAACAAAACAAGCAGTACAAGGAAAAAAAAAAAACACAAACCCAACTATATTTCAGACAGAAAGAGTGTAGGCCGAAGCAGCGGCTTATGTGCACCTACCACTCATGCATAATACAAAATTGAACCAACCACAAAGTAACAATGTAACAGAAAACAATATTTCATAGTAACGTTAGTTTTAAATAAATCAAATAGCTATGTATCTCTTAATGTGTAAAGGCCTTAACACATAGAAACAAGTGACAAATGAGACACATTTTTACACCAGGAGCCAATTTGATATCACCAGTTAATTCAGCATCCATGTGTTAGGACTATGGGTGGAAGCCAGTGTACCCGGGGAAAACCAACGCAGGGACATAAAGAGAATGTAACCTCTGCACAGGAAGGCCCCAGCTGGATGGCAGGTTCTAACCAGCGCCGCACATTATAAATATTATTAAATATCTCTTTAAAATGTTTTTTCTGGATTTTGGATGTTCGATTCTTCGGCTCATGGGTTAGGTCCGACCCTTCACATTCAGGGGAGGGTTAGTAATTAATGGACTGGCATGGTGGTCCAGCAGTGCCACAGACCTCAAGAATTAAAGACAGACTCTGCATAAGTCATTCATTGAGTTCCTCCACTCACATTGTCTCAGTGCAGCTTACATCCAACAGAGATGTCACATGAGTTTGAGATAACTCCGCTTATTCAGTCTATTACAGGACAAAAAGTAATAAACAGTGTTTTTTTAATCTCTGTGAACTTCATTTGGCCTACATCAGAAACCCATGCTTTTATATTTATGGTGTTATTTGGGGATGAAATGTTCTCAGCCTGAATCCTTCTAAGCGTACAGTTCTCTTACAGTGATAATAAGGAATCACTGTTAGTGGCAGGCCACACTTTTCAACAACGGCCCTGCCAGACCAGCTGCCAATTACCACCAAAACAAGAGCAGAAAAGTAAACATGGAAACACTTTACACATCCGTGCATGTGCACACGCGCTCGCTCAAATGTTTTCTTCAACCAGCAGACTTTAGGTTGAATGCCACAAAGAAAAAATAAATGATGTAAATCCTGAGGTTGTCATTTCTGAATGGGATATCCTGTGATTCGCAGATTATAGTATTATATGCATTTTCTCACTTTCTAGAAGTTAAAATATAAACAAAAAAATTACATCTGAATTTAAATATGTGTCTTATTTGTTTAACAAAAGTCCTATAGGTGTTTTTAAATGGTTGTCAACATAATTGCATTTAAAAAGCTGTCTGAATGTGTTATAAAAAATATAGACAGTGAGCCAGTGTGGTGTTAGTCTGCAGCTTCCTAGGTCGGGCATTTTGGTGCATTTTGACGATAATGTTGTGGTTGGTGGAGCAGCTCAAGCTCACATCCATGGAGACAATGCGCACTCATCTCTCCCATGGTTAATTGCTGTTCATGTTTCTCCAAGTGAGGCAACCCTTCCCTATATCAGCCCTCAGCCAATTTACATCTTATTATGTCTATCTGTGCTGAGACGCAGTCTCTCAAATAGAGAGAAAATTACTCCCCATTTCTGGGGGAAATAGTGGCTCGTCCTAGTCTGCCCAACATTGATGCGCTCTGTCACCATGTCAGGTGCCTCTGAAGATATTGCATGAATTCTGTCCATGCAGTGTGGTCATTGTTCCATATTCTCACACCATTATTAAAACCCTAATGCCATTATCAAGAGCACACATAAACTGGTGCTTTTCAAAATAACTGGATGATGTGAATTTGGCTCTTGCTTTTAACGACTGGCAAAGGGGAGAGCTGTGTTGATGTCATAGCTCATGTTAAATCACTCTTTTTGAGTCATGCGAGTGTTAGGTGAATAATGCAAAGAATTTATGTGAATTTTAAGCTAAAATCTTTGGTTCTTATTTCTCTTTCATTGTATGAACTTAACTCTGAGATATATTTCCTGTCTTCTTTTATAATTTACTCATGCTTTACTGTCAACATTGAAGTCTGAAACACTGTGTGAACTGTATTACAGTACAAAAGTCACGGACAGGTTAACCTTTTACGGTCATTTTGTAGCACATATTATTGTTTGACTCAGTTGAAAGTATTCTTTGTGTAAGTTGCACTGGTATCTCAGAGCAGCCTCTTTGTCTATCCACCTTCTGAAACAAGCTATTTTAGCTTGTTTCCCTTTAAGGCTGCGGATTTGAATACAGTGAACTCATGATCATGTTCAGGAAAGCAGTTTGAGATGATCTGAGGTTTGTGCCTCAAAAAATGGTGTGTTATCCAGCTGGAAGCAGCCATCGGAATACGAGTACACTGTGATCATAAAGGGATGGACATCACTTACTAAAAATACTCTAGTGGGCTGTGGCATTTAAACAATGCTCAGGTGGTACTAAGAGGCCCAAAGTGTGCCAAGAAAATATCCCCAACAGTATCACACCACCAGCAGCCTGAATCACTGATATAAGGCAGGATGGATCCATGCTTTCAAGCCAAATTCTGACCCAAACATCTGAATGTTTCAGCAGAAATAAAGACTCATCAGACCAGGCATCAGTTTTCCAATCCTCTATTGTCTAATTTTGGTGAATCCGTGCAAAATGAAGTTACAGTTTCTTGTTCTTAGCTGACAGGAGTGGCACCCAGTGTGGTCTTTTGCTGTTGTGGCCCAAGTACAGCTGCTTCATAGTTCATTATATTGTGCATTCAGTGATCCTCTGCTGCATGCCCTGGTTGTAACGAAGGGTTATTTGATGTTGCCTTCCTAGCAGCTCAAAGCAGTCTGGCCATTCTCCTCTGACCTTTGACACCAGCAATGATTTATTATTTTCACTGAGAGAATTCTCAGTCACTGGATATTTTTTGTTTGTCAAATCATTTATAATAAACTATAGAGATGCTGTCTGGGAAAATCCCAGTAGATCAACAGTTTCTGAAATAATCAGACCAGCCACCATCCCACATTCAAATCACCTTCCTTCTGATTTCTGATGCTCAGTTTGAACTTCAGCAGATCAATTTGACCATGTCTACATGCCTAGATGGACTGAGTAGTTGTTACGTGATTGGCCTATTAAAAAAGTGTTTAAACTAGCAGGTGAACAGGTGTATCTGAAGAATCAGGCAGTGAGTGTATAACAGTATAACAACAAACCATTGCCAAAAGTGGCAATATCTACAATAAAAATATGTACATCTTTGATAAATACTAAAAAAAAAAAAAAACTCCAGATACATACCATAAAAAACTATAAAAGTCTTGAAATTCTTGCAGTTTTTTTTGTAAGAGCATGATCAATTCATTAAAATTAAAACACAAGTTCCAGTATAAGGAGTGCAGATGGAAAATGCAGCAGACAAATGTACAGATGAATAATTTCGACTGTTATCTCTTATTCATCTTAAATGATTTGTGTGGGTCTCAATGCTCCATCCTTAAAAAAAAATCACTTGTGTGTACGCTCTTTCTTTTACATTCATATGTTCATATTTTAACCCAGCCTAGTTGTAATTCAGATTTCTGTGGGAATATTATTTGTGTGAAAAATGTTGTAGCTTTATTGACTTTATAAGCACACATTAGCTTGCATGTATTCACTCTGCCTCTCTCTCATCTACATGTTCACACGCACAAGGGTGGCGAGATGGGATCCTCTGATTCAGCAAATCAAAGGCCTATCCTCCTGTCCATATTATCGATGCTGCTGGAGGGCCGTGGAGGATGCCGGGGCACAAGGCAGGGTGGGGGTGGGAAGAGCTGGCGGATCTGTAGGGGGGCAGGGCAGGCAGGCAGGGCTGGAGCTGCAGATTATTCTGGAAATTGCCAGCTGCAGTGTCTGCAATCAGGATCAAACCGGTTCCGGGTGGGGGAGGAGAAAGTCACTGTCGATTTTTGTCAAGCCAGCCTGTGCCTGTGTGTCTCCCGGCTGAGTGGGATGACATTCGTGAGGACGATGGTGGAAATGTCCCACCACCTCATCCTCTCCTTAATAATTCATCCGCCTTCCCAGGCTTCCCGGCTGTGGCTGTGCTGCCTGCCTTTTAATGGAGCCGGTGATTACCAACACTGACATCTTAAGATTCAAATAATACACAGACACCAGGCCGGAGCAAAATCAATAGCACACAGAGGGAGCGTAAAGCACATCCAGCAGCCATCTTGCCTACTACAGACTATACAAAGCTTGTACATGCAATAACACATCCAGCATTCCTTACTCTGCATGCTGCCTCCCCCTCACTGTTCCCAATACTGTTCCTGATACTATGGGGCCTTATTTTCCTATTTCCCTCCCTCTTCCTCATCTTCTCCTCCTCCCTGCATTGCCTATCCTCCCTCTTTCATATTCCTCTCCTTGTTTCTTCTTCTTCTCTCTCTCTGCCTCTTCCGCTCTCTGAGGATTGCAGGGCTCCTGAGGTGAGCAACAGCAGAGCCTTGGGACAGACCCTGATTAAAACTGCCTGTTAATGACAAAGTCCCCAAATGCAGCTCTCGCTCTAATCCTAATCTCTGTGTATCCGCAGGAGCATATATTTCTTCCCTCGCTTTAGCCCTCTGACACCAAATAGAAACACAGAAGCAGGCAGCCATTTTGGAACAGCTGTATGGAGCTTCGTGTAATGGAGGAGGAAGCCAGCAAAAACCGTTGCACCAAATCTGCATCCAGTTGACTGTGATGATGTTAGGTTCTCCTCATCCCTCCAGATCTGTGCATCCAAAATCATTGCTACATATGGGATAACTACAGGTGCACGCCAGTGCAAGGTGCATGAAGCCAGCCTAGTCTTGTCACTGAAAGCTCAATTTTAAGAGGCTTTAGTACTTAAACATAAGCTGTTCTTTCATTATTTGACTTTAAATAATCGACGGGGTAACCTTGAGTGCACAGGAGAAGCAACCCATTCACCTGAAAACAGACTGATGTGCTAATAATACACAGGGAAGGTGAGAGGTTTATTTTAGCATGGGGTGGGAAGTTGGGGTTCGTGTGTCTCCAGTGATGCGGGGTTGATTTCTTTCGGCAGGCCCGCTAATGCCCCAAGGCAAGCGGGTGAAGGGCCGTAGAGGAGAGGGGAAGAGAAAGAATCTGGCCTGGAGAGACTTTGCAACACGGGTGCACTAGAGCCATTAAAATCTAACAAGAGATGAGTGTAACAGTATATTTTTAGCAGCAGTGAAAGCCTGCTACACCTCTGCGTCACTCTGCACTGGTT
Source organism: Etia nguti (assembly GCA_015106755.1). Taxonomy (NCBI): domain Eukaryota; kingdom Metazoa; phylum Chordata; class Actinopteri; order Cichliformes; family Cichlidae; genus Etia; species Etia nguti. The sequence goes on from VUQG01045771.1 coordinate 119,922, forward strand.
GTTCATATCTTTTGGTCACTGCAGGAGCTCAAATCAAAGCAGAAAAACTGTGAAGGATGAAAAAGAATGAAGGAGCAAACTGAGGTGTTTATCATTTGCTGTTGTTGCTGCTGGTGTGTAAAAGAAACACACCCTATCTGAGCAGCAACCACATTCGGTGCGATAAGAAACAATGGAGTCTTAAAATGAACAGGGGGGCTGGTTCAGTGCTTAGAATTATGGATCTTGGGAAAGGATTTTGGGTGTGGGGAAAAAGAAGAGAGCATATAATGAATTTTCAGCAAATCACAGAAAAGCATGTGAAGAAATCTCTATGAAGACTGTCTTTCTCTCTGTATCCCTCCATCACTCTTTAATGTTTTTCTCCCTCGTCTCTTTTTTTAATCTATATCTTGAAGTCTTCTACTTTTGTGGATTTCACGATTTTTTTCTATTGACATCGGCTTATATTTTCATCTGTCCACTGTGCCAATCTTTGATTCTGCAAACTGAAACATTATCATTGCACTGCAGCATTATTTATTCTAGCCTCTTTATTCATTTTTTTTCCTTCTCAGTATGTGTAAAATGTCACATGGTGAGACTGCTTTCATTCCTACTTGCATCGTTGGCCTTAATCGAGCGACTTTCCAGAACAAATACAGAAATCGCAAATTTTGTTTTGTCTCTGAGCTGATATTATGAGACCTAAAAAATATTTGGAGTGTAATAAGTTAGGAGCATTTGTCTAAAGGAGTAATTTGATATTTTTGGAAATATAAATATTCAGTTTGGTTCCAAGAGTCAGATATAGAAGACTGATACAGCTGCTTCTGTCCATTATCTAGGTAGATAGATAGATCGACTTATATTTAGGCAGAGCCAGATTATTTGGTTCCCAACAAAGTCTGTATAACAGATATATACTGATTGATTTATGGATTTGCATTTCAGCTTTATGTTAATATTTTTATTTTACTTTTAGTTTTTTAGCAAGTGTTAGACATTTTTTGATGAGCCATCAGCTAGTGCTATCTGTCTTGGTTAGCAAGATGACTACAACCGAATACCTGGTAATTAGTGGTCAGTCATATAAGACTTCTTACGTGGTTTGTCATTACCATTAACCCCGCAGAAAGCTTTGTTATTTGTCAGATAACTGAATTTAAAAAGCTCCAAAAGGTAGCAGCAAAGCAGTCAAGGCATCCAGTTTGGTGCCTCAAATTAGCCCAGGTAGCATCTAGCGCTTAACTAGTTGTACACTTGTCATTTAGAGTAGCCGCACCAGTGAAAATGCATAATTTTAAGGTTTAATATAATTTAAATAGTGAGTGATTTTTATAAAAACACTTACTATAGTTAACAGAACCTCTTGTACCAATAAGGTTAGACTTTTACTTTTACTTTCACTTTTAGAGCCAGCCTCCAGTGACTGCCGGAGAAACTGAAAAATGCACGCACATTAGCACTTTGAATCTTCTGTACAGACTTAAGTTTTTTAGTCCTAAGGAGGTCCCCTTGCTAACTAACCATCAGTTGTGCTGACGGATCGAGTCAACCTAGACCTGCACAAATATAACTCTAACTTTTGGTATTAAAATGATTACGTGTATTTCAAAAAACATGGGCCAAGTAAACTAAAATTGTCCTTGTCAGACTGTATTGACTTTGTTTTTTTCCTCTCTTTCAACACAACAAATATTTTTTTTCTATTACTGACCTTTTATTGGCATTTAGCTGGAAAAGAAATCACCCCAGTCATACTTTACAGCAGAATCGAGACGTCCGTTATACACGCAGGCATTTTCGTTCTGTCCACTGATGAATAGGAGATGGTGCTTGTAATTATAGGGTGCTTTGCAGAGTCTGATTGCAGCGCAACAAGGGGCAGAGAGAGCAAAGTTCAAGCTTCCTGATATTTCCCAGAGAAATAAATATAATCAAGAGGTGTTCTCGGGCTCCCGTGGATCACAAAGTTGAGTCCCCTTTGTGTGGACACCTTTGGCACCGGAGAGCCAAGCAAATGATTTAGTGATCTGCAAAGGTTCTGAGATGTTAGAAAGGTAGGGAAAATTATAGAGAAATTATAGAGCTTCTTTAATCTATCCATCAGCAGCCGCCATATGAAAAAGGACTTTAAGAATTTTGCAGATTGCTGTGGAGCTAAAAAGCATGGATTTTCTTCTTTCTTCCCTCTGAAACAGCTAGGTGGAGCTCCTATGCCCTGAGCACAACCTCTCGTATGATAAAAGAGACTTTTTACTCCAAACGCTACAATATTCTTTCAGCTTAAGCAAATTCAGTGGTTGTTCTTGTAAATTTCCCCTTCTCATCACTGAAATGACTCATTTGTGAGCACCGTACCATAGAGATCAAAGAATTTGCTACATAGTGAAATCTCCATTTTATAGCAATGCACAAGTAGATTTCACATCACCCTCTTAACATCAACGGTAGAAACATCAAATATTGAACTTAATAATTTGATGTTTAAATTGCATGAACCCCTAGACAAAGACAAAAGACAAGTCCTCATGCTACTCTTCACATATGTAATTCAAATCGATGGTTGCAGTCCTCTAACTCTCAAACCGCAATCAAGGCTGAGGGTCTTGAAATATTTTCAGCTCAAACCTGTCCTTTTGAATATGAATACTACACAAGGTAGCATGCATTATGATAATAGCCTTCAATTACCCAAGATATCTGCATATCTATCTCCTCTACTTCTTGTAATGCAGTGAAGAGGAGCATTACACTTCTGAGGACACTATATGTGAGAGCCGCGTGAACGTTGGATCATCACTTCTCTCCCGCCTCTCGTAGTTGCGCGCTTCGCATCAGCATTCACACCTCGTTTCAATCGATATCAATTAATTATCACGGGCACTCCGAAATGATAAATGCTTTTTATCTATCACTTCACAAATCAGTGCCTTCTCTGTTACCGTGCTAATATTTCCTCCATCGTCTAGTCGCAGTGGACAATTTAAATTGAAGATGCATGATGAAGGAGAATCAATAGTAGTGGTGGTCAGAGTAAAGGGGAGTGTGATGTCTGTGACAAAGATTTTTTTAAAAGGTTATACCATCAACAACTCAAATTTTATTACAGTCGATCACAAACAAAGTGACCAGCATTGATTGCAACACACCGAGCCCTTCGCGTCTTCTGTGCAGCCATAAATCACGGCTACTGTACATCTTGGACTTTGTGGAGGACAGGATGTTAATTCAGAGGTTAATCTGTACACACTGACCGTGTTTTCATGGTTGTAGCTCATGTCTCATATTGAGCACGCACTGTCCTCTGTGACCGTGTGGCCGAGAACCCAGTGACCTGCTCTGGATGGTGTCTGACCCCTGAGGGCAGGGTGTACAGGGGTGAATATGACAGGCGACGCCTCTCCTTGATGCTGTACCGTCGACCTTTGACATTTGTTTGAAAGCTCAGCTTTTGGAGTAGAAACATAAATCTTTAAAGGAGATGCTAACAGTCACTCTAACATCCAGTGTAAGCTTGGCTTTGCTTTGAAGGGAAACGTTATTTGAATGCAAACACAACTGGCTTGATGGCAAACACGAAGAAGGAAAATGTCACCCACTTTAGTAGCAATGTAAAAAAAAGAATATTCAGATTCTTTGTCGGTAATTATAAGCAACATGTAATTAAGTGTCAAAAATTAAAGGTGCTTGATGATTGATCATGATATTTGATTATTATTATTATTATTATTTTAATCTCTATAAGAAGTTACCTATATATGAATATGCAGCTGTCTGGTTGTTATCCTGTAGGAAACTAAGGTTTGCATGTAAGCAAACACTAGTGCTGTGTGACTATAGAAATTTTGGTATCGATCCAATACCGTGGAACTAGAGGGCCAGCACTGCCGATACCAATACCAATACTTTTACCCTATAAAGGCAGTTTATGTAGGGGTGTGCAGTGTGTCATGATTCATGAGATAATTCATCATCAATTTCCAAATTCTGAACATATTTAATGATGATTGGTTCTATTGCGCAACTATCAATACGATATCAATACCAATACTGTACCAGCACTTGTATCATGCCGTTGATATTTGGATCACTCTGCCCACCTGTTACAAGCTTACCTCTCACTCTTTGTGCTGAGGGTCATCAAGAAAAGTGTGCATTTGTTAAATTGAAAAAAAAAATAATAATCCTGCATACATGCAATGTGGAAACAAAAGCATGAATTATTGTCTGGTGATTTATTGTATTTTCCATTGCTCATAATTTTACTGTGCAATGAAACAGGAAGCCTTGAATCAGATATCCTGTAGCCCCACCAGAAGCCCTGACAATTTATCCTGAGAGACGAAGTCTGTAGACGAGCCGTTTGGTTCCCAGTTTGCTGACACTTAAGCTCCACTTTCTTCCAATTCTCATTATTCACCATGTTTTCTTGGGTAGCTGGTGGCAATTTTACCTACTTTATATAGACTTTAGGTTTAGTCCAATGGTTGCCATTGGACTAGCGGCCATTTGAGCCCCTCCAAATGGCCGCTAGAAAAATCTGAGGGGTCGTGAGATGATTAATGGTGTTGGTAAGAAGAAACAATAGTTAGCTGCAATATATTGCTACTTGTTTGTGTGTAAGGATTTGGGGACGTGGGCTGTTTCTCTAAAATGTTTAATCTTTTTGTGTTTTCAAAAGAAAAATTGGCAAACAAAAGTGAGATATGTTTACTGCTCTGGACCTCTAACCTTTAAATGAAAAGAAAAATATGCTGCTAAGTAGCTAGCAAGCGCTCTATGATGCAGAAAAATGTGCTACAGTAAAAGATGCAATTTTGCTCTCCATAATCATATTATATATGCAAAATAACTTAAAACTAGATTAAGTAAAGCACAGAATTGAGTTACATTGCAGTGCTACACACTACAGTGTGCATCAGTTTGTTTCTATGCATTTAGATATAGCAAATGGAGCAAAAATAATTAAAGTTGTAATTAACTTTGTTTTGTCATTATTGACATTGCAAAAACAAGTTGGAAAAAACTCCTTCGCAGTGAGTCTAAACTCACTGACAGTGATATATTCTGGTGAGATGTGTTTTGTTCTAAAATTACCGGCCCTACTGTAGAAATCATCAGGGATGGAGAGAGCTCCATTCCTATATTCCAATAAATAAATGTCATTACGCCTGAAGGGGTCAAAAGTTTTTATTGTGCTTTTAATGCCAAGAAATCTGCAGTGTTGTTTCTGCATTTCCTCCACAGAGCACGTTTAGGTCTCCGTGCATATTTACCTAATTTGGATGGAATAGATTGTTCACAATGGTCTAATTACCATAATTATACATGTTACTATGGAAACCCACAAGTCCAGGTCCGATTCACTGTGTTTTACCTCCCAGACAGTTTTAATTGTTGTGATGTGAGATAAGAAATGGCCGTTGGCATTTTCAGAACTACTCCACCATTGGCTTTTAGCAGCTGCCTTAATTTCACTTTGTGTCAGCCGCAGCCGTTTTCAGTGTACTCTGCAACACCCACACACCTGTCGGGGAACGCTCTCTCATTATTCCAGCAGAAGAGGAATAGGTAAACTTTGCGTGATGCGGTGTAATTTTGTGATATAACCTTCATTTCAAATCCACTTAATTCAGTTAATAAGTCACTAATCTAATAAAAAATATAGTATGTTTACAGTTTTTCCAAATTAAATAAATGAATCTAAGTGAAGCTGACTTTTACGCTGTGCTTTATAAATTGTATATAATTTGATGGAAAAGCTTAGTCGCCTTTTTAAGTTGTGTTGCCAGTGTTGTCCATAATAAAGTCAGCAAACGTTTACCTGTATATCTTCTGAAATAACTGAAATAATTAAACTATAATAGAATGAACTCTGTTTCCAATTACAGCCGTTTTTATTGAAAAAGGGAAAAGTCATTTAGGCAGTCTAATTGAAAATATATCTCACATTCCGCATTAAAATTCCTCATGTTCCTCAACTTCCTGCAGAAGTTGTCACACCCTCTGTGACTCCTGGCCCTTCGCAGGACTTTTTGTGGAATGTCCTCTGATTGTTTTTGCCCCGCAGAGGACGCAACTCAGATCTAAGACAACGGATCCCAATCAGTCATGGTAGCTGGCGTTCGGGCCGCGACGCATCCCTCACTATTTCAGAGGTATCGATCATTTAATTACACAATATGGGTCAGATTTCCCATGACAGATGACACTGTAAAGGAAAAAAAAAGACAAATTCGGTAAACAAAGGCAGAAAAGCAAAAAAGAAAATTGCAAAAAGAAAGACAACCGAAGAAAGTTGGGGTGTTATTGTACAGTATATATATTAAAAAAAATATAGGGAATTTTAAATATAATGCTGCATTAAATCAGTATTAATACTTTTAATTTTGCAGGGTATTTTAATTGGATCAAAGGATTATGGCACGATTATACACAGGACACTAGTGAAAGTATTGTTGACAACTTTTACTAAAGTTTTTGATTGAAGTGTACTTCTGAGGTACTTCTACTTTAGCTACAGTTTCTCCTCTTTCATGCAATTTCAAAACTGAGTAATATACAGATAAAGTACTACATTATCAGGCAGCTGCATCTATTTACATAAAAAAAAAAAAACCACATGATCAGCTTATTAAATGTTATCCAGTATGCAGTCAAAAACATTGTGCTCCACCTCCATCAGCTTGGATAATCAAAAAGATAATAGTTATACAGTTTAAAAGAGGCTATTAAGAACAAAGAGTGCCTTTGCATTTAAGAATGTATTTTTTTAATAACTTAAATTTTGATAACCAGTTCTTGAAGTTCACTTGTACACTTGCCTACAAGCACAGCATGCAGCAACAGCCGTGCTGTATTTCTTTAAGTAATAGTTTCCTCAAATGAACATTGATGTAACTGAGTGTAATATTGCAACTTGTGGAAAGCTTGCTGTGTAAACTCCTCCCTGGCTTTATTTTTATGAGTGTATAAGTGTGTGTCTGTGTGTATGGTGGAATCACTGTAGGCCTTATCAGAGCGAATCCCTTGTTGGTGGGATTGTTCGTGAAAAGCTTTCAGGCGACATAAATTTGCGGCTACTCGTCACAGTGCACTACCTGTGAAGTAAAAGTGACGGTGTATGGAGGGAAGGGTGAAATCTTAGCCCTGTTATTTATGTGCTCTGTCTCTCTGTCTCCCTCAGCTGTGCTATTTTCTGCTCTCCCTCTGCAGCACGGCCCTCGCTCAGGCAGGCTCAGGCTCTCAGCTCTAATTCTGCAGCACTCGCCGACGTCCTTCATTTGACCTTGCCGCACCACGGTGCCCTCTGACGCCACGCTGCTATAGCCTCGCTGTTTTCTCCCCCACCGAACACCCCCACCATCCCCACTTCAGCTTGACAACGCATCATTACAGGCACACACAAACACAAACACATACTGCCATCCTGCTAATCAATAGTGCATTGGGCTCCAGGTCAACAGAGGGAATTAACTGAGCATGCCC